>ML285100.1:0-32220 GCA_005239495.1 Nicotiana undulata
GAAGGAACAATCAAGTGCTCGAGATCTCATTCTTCAAAGCTCAAATACTTGGGGGACTATACAGTGTGGAAGGCCAAGATGAAGCAAATAGACTGCCAGAAGTCAAAAGCTCATGCCTAAAAGAACCATTTACCCAACAAGTCAAGTGATACGAGCAAAACTAAAAGAACTGAAGACTCCGGCACAAGAATTACAAAGCCTACTCTAAAAAACCTTCGAACCATGTTCAGGTTAAAAGTCAAAGTATCAGCTACGATGAAGAAATGTACATCTTACACTTACACAAAAACTGTTGCGACAAATAACAGTTAGGGATAGAATATCATCATCATTGTACTTAGTCAAAAAACTGTTATAATCAAAAAACAGTTACGAAATCTTTGTACTCAAGTAGAAAACTGTTATTCAAATAAAACAGTTACGGATGAAAGATCATAACCCTTGTATTTATTCTCAAAACTGTTATCAAATAAAATAGTTATGAATCATGATACATTTCTCTCGTACTTGTTATAAAACTGTTGCAAAATAAAACAGTTATGGGTAAAAACCCAACATTTACAAAAGCTGTTACTAATGAAAAACAGTTATCTCCTTGTATTAACTCGAAAAAACTGTTACCTATGAAAAACAGTTGGGAAATACAAGTGATTATCAAATCTGTTAAAACAAAACAGTTGCAACATGAGTCTTAGATGATAATCATAACACATGTAAAATGTTGTGAAAGTTCAAATAAAAACTTCTCACAAAAACATTCTTAAACATGTGAGAAATTCCTATCACTCTATTGCATTCCAATGAAGTTGAGACGTCTTCTTCATTAAGTATTAATCAAAAAGGGCCCTAACTCATAAACAAAGCTTGTCACAAACAAAGGCTAAACATTTATACGAACACTACACCTACTGTGAAAAGGTTCAAAGTGAAATATGCATTTTCATGCAAAAAAGCTAAGAGGTACAAACAAAAACCTCAGAAAAGCAATACATACAATCGACTTAAAAGAGTAACATTCAAACTCATAGGAAAAAGTTTCGAGATTGTATTGAAATTAAAATAAGCGCCTAAGTCAAAAACTAAGTACTAACTAGTACTTAGCCACATAAGTATTTACATTTTTTGTGCCCCTAAGTTGTCAGTTGGGGACTTTAAAGTTTCAAACTTACCCCCGATGGAGCTGGGAGTAACCACATCAATCCAAAGAAATAAAAAAAAAAAGAGGGGAGTGGGGATAACAAAATCTTCATTCTTGAGGAGGAGGAGAATTGACTTCTTCAGGAGGAGGAATGGCAGCTTCTTGAAGATCATGGGCTTCATCAGATGGAGAAAATTCAAGACCTCGCTGAGTCTTCTCCATGGCCTCTTTAGATTTAGCAATCTCAGCATTGAGGTCGAAACCCTCCTGGCCCATTTCCATGAACGTATCATGACGAGCACTCATATACGCCCAACTCACGTCAACGGATGTCGCCTCTTCAAGGTCACTATAATCCTTTGACCATGCCTGAATTTCAATCTTCAAGCTATCCTTCTCAGCTTCGGCGGATTCAAGGGCAACCTTCAAAGGTACAACTGACTCCTCCAGAGTTCGAACTTTGACCAGGGCTTAACGAAGATCCTCTTGAGTCTGGGAAATATTCCGTACAAGTTCACTGGAGTATTCCTCCTTCTGCCCCAGCATATGCTTTAGATTCCTGATTTCCTCCGTGGCTTTTGACAACTGTTCAGCAAATGAGGATTCAAGAATCTCTTTGTCCTTGTTGACCTGGCTGGAAGAAGCTCTCTCCACTGCTAACTCCGTAGCAGCAATCCTCAACTGCTCCTTTAAGGTATGCCTTTCCTCCACTAGAGCATCCATGTCTATCCTTAAGCCATCATATTGTCAAAATCAAACTGAAGCTCACGCAGCTCTTTCAACTCATTTTCTGAATTTGAAACTATCTTCATGATTCTAAGCCAATAAGGTGCGTCTACAAAAAAACAGTAAACACAATCAAACACGTTAAACTGTTATTCGAAGAAAATTGTATGTATGAAAAACTCACAGGCATACCTTCAAAGAATTGTGCACCACTTCGTTGGCCCAAGTAAGAGTTGAATGGCATTCAAGTTTGGACCTCTCTTCAGAGCCGATCAGAGGTTTGAGCCACACTTCAGGCTCACCCGTCTTCTTAAAAAGACTCCCTCCGGCCGAAACCTCAATTATAACCCTCCGTATCTCCCTGCTAGAAGACCCTACTTCCATAAGAGAAGGCATGGAAGCAGGAACGGAGGGAGCAGCAACAGATACGGACAGACGAGGAGTCGAGCTGAGGAGATGAGGAAATAACAGATACGGACGGAGGAGCGGCAGTAATAGCAAGAGGAGCAGGAACAACAGCAAAATCAAGAAAGATAGTATTTAAGGGAACATCATCAGGGTCAAGCTCAAACCCCTCATGGAAAAGACGCTCGGCAGGATCTTGAACTAGGGACTGAGATTCATCTCGGGAAGAAGAGGGCCTAATTTCCAACATGGAAGGAAGAGACTTGGGAGCAGATTCATCATCTGAAACTAATCGCCTTCTTCTCGACCGGTGCACCAAAGCACCCTCTCTTCCTTCTTCCTCTTCCTCTCCAAAATGGGGATCACTGACTTTTCTCTTCGAAGAACTTTCAAGGATGCTCTGAGCATGGGACAAAGACATCTTCGGGAGCGACGAACCAGATGCCCCACGGGCAGAAAACCCTATCAAGAAAAAGGGAAACATTAAATGAGAATAAAAAGAACTCAGGTAAGGCAGAAAGTAAGAAAAACTTCGCTTACCGTGGGTCTTAACAATCCAATTGTACTTCATGGAAAAGTACTTCCAAGATCTTTCTTCAACAGGAGAGGCAGACAACATTCTTTCTACCCAATCACGAATATCGGAGACATTCTTGACGGTATTCATGATTGCCGAAAAAGAAGAGAAAAACAGATGCGGTATTAAAAACGCAATTCAAATCTAAATGAAGAAAATAGATACGAACCAAAAAGTACTTACGTGCACAGTTCCACTTCTCAGGGAAGGGAATATTGTTTTCACCAACTAAAACAGCAGTGGGAACGACAACGTACCTGAGGTACCAACCTCTGTCCTTATCGTCACCTGGGGTTACTAAAACTCTTTTACTCCGAGCAGCCAGAGTAAAAACCCCTTGACGAAATAAGACAAGAGAATATAAATGAATAAGATGGTGGAAGGTGAAGGGAACTGAAACCTTAGAAGCTAAAACTCTCAAGCAAGCAACTACTCACCACACTAAAGGACCGACTTGTCCTAGACAGATATTGAATAAGCGGCAAAACTCGATGATAACAGGGTCTATGGGAGGTTTAAATCCTAGTGTAAAAGAATAAGTATAAACGAAGGAATAACCCGTCTTGTAAGACATAATCCTCTGATTATTATTCGGCACAAGAATAGGAACATTAGACTCCCAAGAACACTCCCTGCGGACAAGAGGAATGTGACCTTCAGTAATAATTGTCGCATACTTCTCTACACTCTCCAAAGAAGAAGACTGTTCAGCGATAGACAAATTTTCCGTTGTAAAGACTATCTCAGCAGGAATAATTTCGTCAACTTTGGGTTCACGAATATCATCCTTACTCTTAGAAACAGAGTGAGAAGACCTAGCTCTAGGGGACAACAAAGACCTAGCGGAAGGAGGAGAAACCAAAGGGGAAGAAGAACCTCTAGTAGAGGCAGATCCCAGACTCCTCAGTCGACCACCTCTCCGGCTCCTAGATGGAGCAGAAGAAGATGCCAGAGTATCTACGTCTATAACCTTTTATGGTTGGTTTGATAAAGACATATTTACTAAAACAAAGGAAAATTATTTGCAAAAGAGGAATTAAGTATGGAAGTGTTCCTTGAAAGTAAAGAAAGGAAGAAGACTATTTATACATAAGGGCAGCTGTCAAAACATGGAAGAATAATGATGGAAAGTCACAATTAAAGATGTCACTTCGGGACTGGTATACCTGCAAAAAGCCTTAAAAAGCGCTGATTCATTGCAGAGCCAATCAGAAAAGGACACATGGAAGGAGCATTAAATGGAAGTGATAAACGACGATTGTGTTCATAAAAAGATATAATGTTACGAAGCAAAGCGGCGGCAAAATATTCCCGCCATAAATGCATATCCACTTACCAAATATTAATCGATAAATATATGGTAAGTGGGGGGACTATCTGTATTGGTAAAAAAGAGTATCACACGTAAGCAAGACCTTGAAAACTCAGCTAGCTACGTGGACCAAAGAAAACGTCACAGATGGACATGATTTTATAAAGAGGTACGAGATTAACTCAACAAGCACGAGCGCGAGATTGACTCGACAGGCACGGGATTGATTCGTCAGCCACGAGTGCATCAGCCACGGGAAACCCAATGAAGAAGAAGAGATGCGATCGTAAAGAACCCAAAAAAAGCCACGAATAGATTCGAGAATCAACAGTTAATGACTTATACGTTATGTAACTCCTATATAATAGTAACGGTTATCCTTTGATGATCCTTTGTAACGCCTCATTAATGTAATAATTAGCCATTAATGAGCAATCATTAAAGAAACCAAAATGTTATGCTAGGAAGCCCCTATATAAAAGGGAAGAATTGTAATCCATAGGATCATCTGAATTCTCGAATACAAACTGCTTTACTTTTCTGCATTCTATACTACTTATTATTCCTTTATTCATTATAGTATTCACTCGATTATCAGTAACCCGCGTTTATCCTAAAATAGCTTTGGTCAAGGAATCTCATTATTTGGTTAAACAGAGGGTCCTTAGGAAAATATGGGACTTGGGCGTATGCCCGGAATCGAATTCCGAGGTCCCAAGTCCGAGAAATGAATTTTTAAAAGAAATTATTTTTTGAAAATAAAAGAGGTTTTTGAAAATAAAATTATATGTGAAACATGTGGTATCGGGCGCGTATTATGGTTCCGGAGCTCGCTACAAGTTCGATATAATATATATGTTATGCCTGTAAAGTTTGGTAAGAAACGGAATTTATTTGACGTGATTCTGACATTAAATGCAAAATTTGAAGTTTAAAGGAGTTTTAAAGATTATCATTGATTTTGGGGTTTAATTCGATGTTTATGATGTTATTTTGGTGATTTGATTATGCGAATAAGTCCGTAGGATGTTTTCGAGGTTATGTGCATATTTGGTTTTGAGCTCCGAGGGCTCGGGTGAGTTTCGGGTAAGTCCCGGGATGTATTAAGCTTAAAACAGGGATGTTACAGGTTCAGAGAAGTGCAGATCTCTGAACCCGCCAGTGCGGTCCGCACTTATTTTGTGCTTCCGAGGAAAGGAACTTTGCGGCCGCACTCGATTTTGTGCGGTCCACGGTGAGGAGCAGGTTCACTGGCCTGACTTCGGAGGCCTATATCTTTTGATCTACAAGGAATTTTGAGATGATTCAAAAACGAAAGTTGTAGCCCTTTTTGTAGGGAAAGTTATTGCTAAATACTAAAGCATGTCACTGCAGCCAATTTGCTCTTTGTGCGGCCGCACTCCCTTTTTGTGCAGTCCGCGGTGGGGGTCTGAGAGGGGTATATTTAAACGGGATTTTCAGTTTTTTCTTCACTTTTCAAAACCCTATAAAGGTAAGAGGCAATTTTCCAAACACTCTTTCTTCTCCAAAATATTAGTAAGTGATTTCTAACTTATTTTCTTTACTCCTTAACTTCTTTTTACAAGATTTCATCCTACAAATCTAGGGTTTTCATGGTGGAATTGGGATTTTTGGGGTAAAACCTAAGAATATTGGAATATGGGGATTTAGACCTCAAATTGAGGTCGGATTCCAAAACCATTAATATATTCGGGCTCGGGGGTGAATGGGTAATCTGGTTTGAACCGAGCGGGCCCGGGGTCGATTTTTGACTTTTGGGGGAAAACTTTAGAAAACTCATTTCCTTGCATTAGAATTGACTCATTTAGCATTTATTGATATAATTAAGTAACTTGTGACTAGATACGAGCGAGTTGGTGGTGGAATCAAGAGGTAAAGCGGTAGGTGAGGCTTGAATTTTGATCGTGGAAGTCGAGGTAAGTATCTTGCATAACCTTGTGTGGGGGAACTACCCCTTAGGATTGAGTCTTCCTTGTTGGTTGTAGCCCGTGTGTGCGAGGTGACGAGTGTGTACACAGACTTATTTGCAAATAAAGTTGGCCCTTTTGGATCCGTAGGTTCTTCTAGCACTTGTGTATGAATTGTAATTGTTACATTTGAGTCCTTAATTGTTAATTTCATCCTTTCCTACTTAAATTAGAATTTCTTGATTTTGGATTCCTTCATTTACTATTTGATATTAATTGACTTAACTGATTATTTTACCGCTCCTATCATCATGCTATATTTTCTTCCTACACTGCCTAATTGACTATAATTAGTGTCATCTAGCCCTATAGTTTTTTAGCCGTAGTTGGAACATCTGTTCCTTGGTGTCAAGCATGCCCTGAGTCTTACATTGTGAATTATATGATTTTTCCCTTAAGTGCTACTTAGGTCTAGTTGATAAACATTTATGTTGTTGATATTTCCTTGATGTTGCCAATTATTGGGCCTTTGTTTAAGCTGAGTTTTATTCCGTGAAGTTAACTGTTTAGGTGAGATTGGTTATAGCTGTTTCCCTTGTGGGGATCGTGTGGTTTCTCTTATTATTCCTGTTGTTGATGATGTTGTTTTCCTTGTTGACTCCCTTGCCGGGATGTTATGGTTTCTATTACTGTTGATGTTGTTAATGATATTGTTTTTATTGTTGACTCCCTTGCCGAGATATTGTGATTTATGGTTCATATTGTTGATTATCCTTACCAAAGTATTGTTCTTGATATTGTTTGGGTGAGGAAGAGTGTAAAGCACGAAGGGTAATGCCGTGTATCTATTTATGTATTGTGAGGAAAAGTGTAAAGCATGAAGGGTGATGCCGTGTATTTATTTATTGTGAGGATGAGAGTGTAAAAGCACGAAGGGTGATGCCGTGCCATGTTATGATATTAAATCACGAAGGATAATGCCGTGCCGTTTCTATTTATTTATTGTGAGGATGAGAGTAAAAGCACGAAGGATAATGCCGTGTCGTTTCTATTTATTTATTGTGAGGATGAGAGTAAAAGCACGAAGGGTGATGTCGTGCACTTGTTTTGGTAAGGATGAGAGTAAAAGCACGAAGGGTGATGCCGTGCACTTGTCTTTGCATTTTATTCCGTTATTCTAAATTTGGATAATCCTATTGATATCTTACTGCATTTATTGACAAGATTTGATATTCCTTCTGTACTGCATGGCAATTTCTGAGTTACGGACTGAGTTCCGGTAGATAAATATTGAGGAGATTTTGATCAAGAGATTTTATTGAAAAGTATTATAGAAAGACTAATGGTTTCGAAGGGGATTATGTCTGAACAATTTTTATTTCGAAAGTATACTTGAAAAGAAATTCTCTTGCAGAAAATGATATTTGGAAGTCATTTATTGGGAAGGTATATTTGGAAATTACGTATTTTGAAAGAAACTATGTTCTGAGTATCTCTTTATTAAAAGTACATATATATATATACATTTAGAGAAAGTATATTTCAAAGGAAATCTTTCTTTACTAAAATGATTATATCTTCAAAGTTTTCAATATGAACTATTGTTTTAAAGGGTTCCATCAGTTTATTGATTTTAGTGGCTAAGGCCTGATGTGAACAAACTGACGCAGAGTCGAGTTACTAGTGTTTTCTATGTGTTGTGGTTTTCTTCTGTGTTGGCTTGTTTTTCCGTCCATCTTTCTGTGTATTTTTATTTTGTTCCCTTGGTTAATTTATGTAATTTCCTTCCGCATTATATTGTCATTGTTGTAAATTACTCCGTGAAGTCTTAGATAGATGTAGTGTTTGGTTAGTTCTGTATTCGTGTCAGTTTATTTTGTTAGACCAGTGGTGTCTTGACTAGTCCTCGTCACTACTCCATCGAGGTTAGTCTTGATACTTACTGGGCACCACGGTGGTGTGCTCATACTACACTTCTGCACATTTTTGTGTGTAGATCCAGGTATATACATTGTTAGTAGCTGAGTGGATCGTTGACGAGGAGACTCAAGGTAACCTGCTGTTGCGTGCGCAGGATTCAGAGTCACCTTCTTACCAGTAGTATTCATATACTGTTGTATTTATTTCCAAACAGTTATATTTAGAAGTTGTAGAAGATTCGTCGAGCTTATGACTTGTATTACTGGTTTTGGGAAACATTGTAATTCTGTCAAGATTTCCATATCGAGACTGTTAGATTTCTTGTATTATTGTTGTTATATCTCTGAATGTTAGGCTTACCTAGCCCCTAAGACTAGGTGCCATCACGATACCCAACAGAGGGAAATTTGGGTCGTGACAAGTTGGTATCAGAGCTCTAGGTTCATAGGTGCTACGAGTCATAAGCGAGTTTAGTAGAGTCTTGCGGATCGGTATGGAGACGTCTGTACTTATCTTCGAGAGGCTACGGAACTATTAGGACAATTTTGGTTCCTTCGTTCCTATCGTGCGAATTCCTTGATCTTGAAGTTTGAAATTAACGATCCATTCTCTCACCGACAGTGAGAACACGAGCTGCGGTTCCTGATGATGTTACCCCAAATCAAACGTTGCAATGGTCAGAGACAGAGGCCGATGAGGAGCACGTGCCACAGTTAAGATGCCTACCAGAGCAGCCGTTGAGAAGCCGCAGTAGTTCCAGTAGGGGGACAAGTACTGGGGGTGCCTGTTGCTACCCCGGACTTCAGGAGGCCTAGGCACAGGTTTTGAGTATAATTGGTACATTGAGTCAGGCAAGGTTGATTCTAGTGCACCAGCTACTTCATAGATCAGGGGAGGGGTTCAGACTCCCACCGTCTACCGTCTACCGTCTACACTCTTGAGCAATGAGATCATATTGGTTAGGTACCAGTTGTCATGACAGCACAACATGTGGGTTCAATTCAGCCGTGGTTAGGGTAGCAGCATCGGAGGAAGAATACCTTGGATTTGAGAGGTACTGGAAGTACCACCCTCCTATCTTTTAGTGGATGGGCGACAGATGGTGCCCATGGTTTCCTGGAGGAGTGTCACTATATTCTTCGTACTTCGGGTATTGTGGAGACGAGCAGAATTGCTTTTGTCACGTCTCAGGTTCAGAGTAGTGGGTTGATACGTGGTGGCGGCATATGAGTTGGGGTAACCTGGCCGAGTTAGCTTCACTAGCATGGATTCAGTTTTTGGAGATATTTTGAGAGAGATTGCACCTCAGTTCCTTCGGGATGTACGGCGCGCGGAGTTTGAGCAGTTGTGTCAGGGCGCTATGTCTTATCGGAGTGTGCAGTTAGATTCAGTGAGTTGGCCAGATATACACCTTGCTTGGTTACTTCAGTTAGGAGATGAGTCTGTAGAGTTATTGAAAGACTCAGGCATGATATCCAGTCAGCAGGCTTCGAGAGTTAGAATTTGATGCCTCGTTACAACAGGTAGTAGGGATCACTCGCTGGTTAGAGAGCATGTGGGGCCAGGAGCGAGAGGTGAGACGAGATCAGGAGAGAGAGTTTTGGGAGGCGAGGGGGCCTCGTAGACTGGAGTAATCTACTGGTCCTTATTATGGAACCAAGGTACGACACGGTAGAGGTTTTGTGGGTTAGCCAGTTCAGTTTGCATTACCAGCTTCGCATGGAGTTTCAGGTACTCATGGGTCTCAGAGGATTTGTATTGTATGTTTTCCACAGCCACATCGGCAAAGAGGTTGTTTTGAGCGTGGGGATGTTAGCCACAGGGTAAGAGATTGTTCTAGGGTCCAGGCAGGTGTGTTATAGCAGGGTATTCAGGTGAGTGGAGGGCGCCAAAGAGGGGGAGACTCGACCTGTTGATGTGTTTCATATTGTAAACTAGAGGCCGTTGTGCCAGATATCATCACCCATGTATGTTCTGATGTGTTAAAGAGGGTCACCAATTGTATTTCTTTATAGTTCTGCTGGTCGTTACGAGTTCCCTTATTTGTTGTTTCATTCATGAGTGAGTTTCATGTTTTGCCCTATATTTTGTGTTTGCTCATGTTGGGAGTTTCTATGAGTAGTAGCCCGTGTCTATCGTTGTTTTATCCATTCTTGATAGTGGTGAAACTAGAAGTGAGTCCGTGTTGTTCTTCGTGGTAAGCTTTATGTGATTTTCCTAAGTATTTTGTTTACAAGTTGTGATTTGATACTCCATCGAGATGTGAGTTCAGTTGGCATTATGATTTTATCAGCTGAGATGAATTAGTGGATGGATTTCAATTGGTATGATATATTTTCGGTATGTGATTCAGAGTTGAGGGCGAGGTCCTCGTGATATTTGTTATTCGATATGTTTGGACCGGGCTGAGTACCGCGGTAGAAATTTTATTTCTATAAGGATGGAATCCTTGCGATTTGTTCATATGCTTTGCTTCTTCCTTGCTATATTGCTTTTGGTAAGTCAGTAATGATAGAGACTTATGCCTATGAGTTTGTTTGATAGTTCCTTTATATGTTTCTATATTCATATTCAGTCATTTTGTTATGTGCTTCTTTAGTTTAACTTGCGGGATGTGTGCCCGGTGGTGTTAGTTGTGGCTTGGTGATTCGGGTGTTTAATAATGAAGTCTTTGTGTTTATCGCATCATTATCAGTTTATGGAGCTTGGAAACAGAGTTCTTTTAGATGTGGGGCTAATTGCCAATGTTGAGTTGATTTCGGGCAGTTATTGTGATAAAAAGTGTTATTTGAGCCTTTGTGTGTTGTGCTATGTTGTGTGGTCGTGCCTTGTGGGTTTAGTCATGAGTTGATGCAGCTAGTTGAGGCTAATGCCGGATATGGATTTAGAATCGGGTCTTTTGTAAATGAGCTGAGGGTGAGAAGTAGAGGTATGAGGCTTATCAGTGGTGATGTGAAGGCTATATTGCGGTTGTGATTGTTTCATCAGGCTTATGTGGGTTGGGGTGACGTGGGATAACCCGCGGTTATGTGTTGGACATATACAATCAGTGATTGGATGAGTTCAAGGTGAATCTTGGCATGTTCGAGGACGAACATTTGTTTAAGAGGGGGAGATTGTGATGACCCAAAAGGTCATCTCGTATATTTCTAGCTAATTCTGTGTTCCGAGGTCGTGAAAACCTCCTTCTATCTCACCTCGATTTATGTGCGCATCCTGGGCGTGTAGCCGGGAAGCCGTTATGTGAAAACTGATAAAAATGATAATTTTGTGCTGAAATTTGAATAAAGTTGATTTTGGTCAACATTTTTGGTAAAGGGACCCGGACCCGTGATTTGACGATCCCGGAGGATCCGTAGGAAAATATGGGACTTGGGAGTATGCCCGGAATCGAATTCCGAGGTCCCAAGTCCAAGAAATGGATTTTTAAAAGAAATTGTTTTCTGAAAATAAAAGAGGTTTTTGAAAATGAAATTATATGTGAAACATGTGGTATCGGGAACGTATTATGGTTTCGGAGCCCGGTATAAGTTCGATATAATATATACGTTATGCCTGTAAAGTTTGGTAAGAAACGGAATTTATTTGACGTGATTCGGACCTTAAATGCAAAATTTGAAGTTTAAAGGAGTTTTAGAAATTTTCATTGATTTTGTGGTTTAATTCGATGTTTATGATGTTATTTTGGTGATTTGATTATGCGAATAAGTCCGTAGGATGGTTTCGAGGTTGTGTGCATATTCGGTTTGGAGCTCTGAGGGCTCGGGTAAGTCCCGGGATGTATTAGGCTTAAAACAGGGTTGTTGCAAGTTCAGAGAAGTGCAGATCTCTAAACCCGCCAGTGCGGTCCGCACTGATTTTGTGCTGCTGCGGAAAAGGCCTTTGCGGCCGCACTCAATTTTGTGCGGTCCGCGGTGGGGGTCTGAGAGGGGTATATTTAAACGGGATTTTCAGTTTTTTTTTTCATTTTTCAAAACCCTAAAAAGGTAAGAGGCGATTTTCCAAACACTCTTTCTTCTCCAAAACATTAGTAAGTGATTTCTAACTTATTTTCTTTACTCCTTAACTTTTTTTTACAAGATTTCATCCTACA
This sequence comes from Nicotiana undulata, assembly GCA_005239495.1. Classification (NCBI taxonomy): domain Eukaryota; kingdom Viridiplantae; phylum Streptophyta; class Magnoliopsida; order Solanales; family Solanaceae; genus Nicotiana; species Nicotiana undulata. The sequence goes on from ML285100.1 coordinate 12,100, forward strand.
AATCTAGTGTTTTCATGGTGGAATTTGGAATTTTGGGGTAAAACATAAGAATATTGGAATATGGGGATTTAGACCTCAAATTGAGGTCGGATTCCAAAACCATTTATATATTCGGGCTCGGGGGTGAATGGGTAATCGGGTTTTGGTCAGAATTTCGTGTTTGGACCGAGCGGGCCCGAGGTCGATTTTTGACTTTTGGGGAAAAACTTTAGAAAACTCATTTTCATGCATTAGAATTGACTCATTTAGCATTTATTGATATAATTAAGTAACTTGTGGCTAGATACGAGCGAGTTGGTAGTGGAATCAAGAGGTAAAGCGGTAGTTGAGGCCTAAATTTTGATCGTGGAAGTCGAGGTAAGTATCTTGCCTAACCTTGTGTGGGAAAACTACCCCTTAAGATTGAGTCTTCCTTGTTGGTTGTAGCCCCTGTGTGCGAGGTGACGAGTGTGTACATGGACTTATTTGCAAATAGGTTGGTTTTTTGGATCCGTAGGTTCTTGTAGCACTTGTGTATGAATTGTAATTGTTACATTTGAGTCCTTAATTCTTCATCCTTTCCTGCTTAAATTAGAATTTCTTGCTTTTGGATTCCTTCGTTGACTATTTGATCTTAATTGACTTAACTGATTATTTTACCGCTCCTATCATCATGATATATCTTCTTCCTACACTGCCTAATTGACTATAATTAGTGTCATCTAGCCCTATAGTTGTTTAGTCGTAGTTGGAACATCTGTTCCTTGGTGTCAAGCATGCCCGTGAGTCTTACATTGTGAATTATATGATTTTTCCCTTAAGTGCTACTTAGGTCTAGTTGATAAACATTTATGTTGTTGATATTTCCTTGATGTTGCCTATTACTGGGCCTTTGTTTAAGTTGAGTTTTATTCGGTGAAGTTAACTGTTTAGGTGAGATTGGTTATAGTTGTTTCCCTTGCCGGGATCGTGTGGTTTCTCTTATTATTCCTGTTGGTGATGATGTTATTTGCCTTGTTGACTCCCTTGACGGGATGTTATGGTTTCTATTACTGTTTATGTTGTTAATGATATTTTTTGTATTGTTGACTCCCTTGCCGGGATGTTGTGATTTATGGTTCATATTGTTGATTTTCCTTGCCAAATTGTTGTTCTTGATATTTTTTGGGTGAGGAAGAGTTTAAGCACAAAGGGTGATGTCGTGTATCTATTTATTTATTGTGAGGAAGAGTGTGAAGCACGAAGGGTGATGCCGTGTATTTATTTATTTATTTATTGTGAGGATGAGAGTAAAAGCACGAAGGGTGATGCCGTGCACTTGTTTTGGTGAGGATGAGAGTAAAAATACGAAGGGTGATGTCGTGCACTTGTTTTGGTGAGGATGAGAGTAAAAGCACAAAGGGTGATGTCGTGCACTTGTTTTTCATTTTATTCCGTTGTTCTAAATTTGGATATTCCTACTGATCTCTTATTGCATTATTGAAAAGATTTGATATTCCTCCTGTACTGCATGGCAATTTCTGAGTTACAGACTGAGTTCCGGTAGATAAATCTTTAGGAGATTTTGATCAAGAGATTTTATTGAAAAGTATTATAGAAAGAGTAATAGTTTCGAAGGGGATTATGCCTGAAGAATTTTTATTTCGAAAGTATACTTGTAAAGCAATTGTCCTGCAGAAAATGATATTTGGATGTCATTTATTGGGAAGGAATATTTGGAAATTACATATTTTGAAAGAAACTATGTTTTGAGTATTTCTCTTTATTAAAAGTACATATATATACATTTAGAGAAATTATGTTTCAAAGGAGATCTTTCTTAACTAAAATGATTATATCTTCAAAGTTTTCAATATGAACTATTGTTTTAAAGGGTTCCATCAGTTTATTGATTTTAGTGGCTAAGGCCTGATGTGAACAAACTGACGCAGAGTCGAGTTACTAGTGTTTTCTATGTGTTGTGGTTTTCTTCCGTGTTGGCTTGTTTTGCTATCCATCTTTCTATGTATTTTTATTCTGTTCCGTTGGTTAATTTATGTAATTTCCTTCCGCATTATATTGTCATTGTTGTAAATTACTCTGTGAAGTCTTAGATAGATGTAGTGTTTGGTTATTTCTGTATTCGTGTCAGTTTATTTTGTTAGACCAGTGGTGTCTTGACTAGTCCTCGTCACTACTCCATCGAGGTTAGTCTTGATACTTACTGGGCACCGCTGTGGTGTGCTCATACTACACTTCTGCACATTTTTGTGTGCAGATCCAGGTATATACATTGTTAGTAGCTGAGTGGATCGTTGCTGATGAGACTCAAGGTAACCTGCTACTGCGTTCGCAGGCTTCAGATCACCTTCTTACCAGTAGTATTCATATACTGTTGTATTTATTTCCAAACAATTATATTTAGAAGTTGTAGAAGATTCGTAGAGCTTATGACTTGTATTACCGGTTTTGGGAAACATTGTAATTCTGTCAAAATTTCCATATCGAGACTGTTAGATTTCTTGTATTATTGTTTTTATATCTCTGAATGTTAGGCTTACCTAGTCCCTAAGACTAGGTGCCATCACGATACCCAACGGAGGGAAATTTAGGTCGTGACACAATCACCCTACCGTCCTGCATCAATACTACTCCCAAGCCAACTCTAGAAGCATCACAGTAGACTGTATAAGAACCTGAACCAGTAGGCAAAACCAATACTGGAGTTGTGGTCAATGCTGACTTGAGCTTCTGAAAGCTCTCCTCACACTCCTCAGACCATCTGAATGGAGCACCCTTCTGGGTCAATCTGGTCAAGGGTTAAGCCATAGAAGAAAACCCCTCCACAAAGCGACGGTAATATCCCGCCAAACCAAGGAAACTCCTAATCTCTGTAGTTGAGGATGGTCTGGGCCAACTTTGCACCGCCTCAATCTTCTTCGGATCAACCTGAATATCCTCACTGGATACCACGTGCCCCAAGAAAGCTACTGAGCCAAGCCAAAACTCACACTTGGAGAACTTTGCATAAAGTTTCTCCTTTCTCAATCTCTGCAACACAACCCTCAAATGTTGAGCGTGCTCCTCCTGGCTACGAGAATATACCAGGATGTCATCAATGAACACTATGACAAAGGAATCCAGGTATGGCTGAAACACGTTGTTCATCAAATGCATGAACGCGACTGGGGCATTGGTCAGCCCAAATGACATAAGCAGAAACTCGTAATTACCATATTTGGTCCTGAAAGCAGTCTTCAGAATGTCAGAATCCCGAATCTTCAGCTGATGATACCCGGATCTCAAATAAATCTTAGAGAACACTCTGGCTCCCTGAAGCTGGTCAAACAAATCATCAATACGAGGCAAAGGATACCAGTTCTTCACCGTAACCTTGTTCAGCTGTCGACACCGGTGCGCCCCAAGGTGACACACTAGGCCGAATGAACCCCTTATCTAGGAGTTCCTGAAGTTGCTCTTTCAAATCCTTCAACTCCAGTGGTGCCATACAGTAAGGTGGAGTAGAGATAGGTTGTGTGCCTGGCACCAAGTCAATACCAAAATCAATGTCCCTGTCAGGTGGCATGCTTGGCAGGTTTGCAGGGAATACGTCCGGAAAATCACGGTCCATAGGAACAAAATCAACAACAGGAGCCTCACCACTAACATCCCTCAAAAAAGCCAGATAAGATAAGCATCCCTTCTCAACCGTACGCTGAGCCTTCAGGTAAGAAATCACCTTGCTAGGCACATACCCAATAGACCCTCTCCACTCAACTCTCGGAACTCCGGGCATAGCCAAGGTCACGGTCTTAACGTGACAATCATGAATAACATGACATGGAGATAGCCAATCCATGCCTAGTATCACATCAAACTCAACCATGCTGAGTAACAATAGGTCCACTCGGGTCTCCGGACCCCCAATGGATACCACACACGATCGATACACACAGTCCACAACAATAGTATCACCTACCGGAGTCGACACATGAACAGACGTAACTAAAGACTCACGGGGCATGTCCAGAAAGCGAGCAAAATATGACGAAACGTAAGAGTATGTGGAACCAGGGTCAAATAAAGCCAAAGCATCTCGGTGACAGCCTGAGATAATACCTGTGATCACTGCATCAGAGGCCATAGCATTTGGCCTGGCTGGGAGTGTATAGATGCGGGCCTGACCTCCACCTGCTCGACCCCCCCTCCCCTCTAGGGCGGCCCCTAGCTGCCTGACCCCTACTCCTAGCTTCCTGGGTGTGTGGTGAAGTGACTGGAGCTGAAGTCGAGGGCTGACCCCTCTGGTGAGAAGAACTACCAGGACGACGAGAACAATGCCTCCAAACATGTCCAACTATCCACACTCGAAGCAACTCCCTAGAGCTGGAGATGGGGACTGAAGGGAACCCCTGCCACCAGAATAGCTGCTGGATGAACCATGCATAGAAGAACCCTGGAATGATGATACTCTGGAGGAGCTCTAAGCTGGAAGGGCACTAAAGGAAGAACGGCCCGGATGAGAGTTGCGGGGACCCTACCCTGAAGATGCGCCACTATAAGTTGGGTGAACTGGCTGAGGAGGTCTAAATGTGCGACTTCTACTATGCTGAAACTGCCCTCTGGAAGGGGCACCACTGAAGCTACCTGATCCCCGCGGCCTCTTCGCCTCCCTCTCCTCTCGCTCCTGCCGGCGAACAGACTCAATATCTCGAGCAATATCAACAACCTGCTCGAAGGTAGCACCTGACACTCTCTCCCTAGTCATCAAAATACGGAGCTGATAAGTGAGACCATCCACAAACCTCCTGACTTTCCCTATCAGTAGGGACTAACTCAGCAAAATGACAAGCCAACTCTGAATAACGCATCTCATACTCCCTGACGCAGCTGCTCAAACTGCATGCGCTGCTCCTCCCTGTGAGACTGAGGTACATACTTCTCCAAAAAGATAGTGTAGAACTGCTGCCACGTGAGGGGTGCTGAACCAACAAGCCTACGCCTCTCAAATGCCTCCCACCAAGTGAAAGCAGTACCAGAAAACTGAATTGTAGCAAATGAGACCCCACTGGTCTCCAGAATCCCAGTAGTACCAAGTATCCTCTGACACTTATCCAGAAAACCCTGGGCATCCTCGCCCTCTGCGCCGCTGAAAGTCGGAGGCTGAAGTCTACTAAACCTCTCCAGCTTGCGCTGCTCATCCTCTGGCATAGGTGGAACCACATAGTCATGAAATGGAGCAACCGACTGGGCTGGGACTGCCCCCGGGGTCTGAAGGCCCTGCACCACCTGCTCAGGTGTCCGGGCAGCTGGAGTCTGAGATATTTGAAAAGCATGACCATTTTCTGGAGCTGTGAACGAGCTGAGTATTTTACTTTAGAGACATCTATTTTATACTTGCACTTATGTTGTTATGAACTATTGTGGAATTATTTTCATTGGGCCCGATCTTGTGTTAGCTCGTCACTGCTTTCAACCTAAGGTTAGGTCTGTTACTTACTCAGTACATGGGGTCAGTTGTACTGATGCGTGCAGATGTCGGTTGATGTTGTTGTTGTGCTCGATGGTTGCAAGACTTGAAGATGTACTGGCGTCCCTGTTGTAGTTGCCTCCTTTGTTCAGGGTAGACTTAGCTTATAAAACTCTGTTTATGTACTTTTCAATGTGTATTTGTTTCATTGTTGCTTTGTAAACTCCATTCGTAGAAGCTCATGATTTGTACTACCAGTCTTTGGGTAATTTATAAGATTTAGATAATTATGTTGTTTAATTGTTTTATTAAGTTAGATGAAACAGGATAATTTTTAATTGGCTTAGCTAGCGGGTTAGGTTAGGTGCCATCATGATTGGCGGATTTTGGGTCATGACAAGTTGGTATCAGAGCTCTAGGTTCATAGGTTCTACAAGTCATGAGCAAGTGTCTAGTAGAGTCTTGCGGATCGGTATGATGACCTCCATACCTATCTTCGAGAGGCTACAGGGCATTTAGGATATATTTCCTATCTTTCTTTCGTTATCGTGCGGCATTGATTCAGCTTGAAGCGTAATTCTTTGAATTTCTTCCACGCACTCGTATGCGCACATGAGCGCTCGGTATCAGTTGTGCATCGACGGCTTGTGATTCCCTAGATGAGGTGCGAGATATGATTTCTGTGTATTGATGATGGGCTAGTCAGGATGACTTGAGGTCGGGTTTTGACTGTAGCTTGAGCACAGAGGTGTTGACTATGTGAGCACATGCTTTTGGATTTATATGCTCGGTAGTTTCCCTAATAGTGGAATTTGTGGCTGGATGGCTACGTGATAAGTATGATGTGATTTCTAGATGTGTTCATATGGTTTGAATGTTACGATAAGGGTTTGCTTGAGGTGTAAAAAGAACTATTAGGTGCCTGATTTCCATCTTGATTTGACGTATAGTCTTGAGTTATGGGTATGTTGAAGGATCTTTTCATGTTGTTTAGTTGAGGAGTGAAATAGATTTTCATGTCGTGGTTTGACTTTAGACTCAGGAAGAGTAAGTGATTGCGTAATAGTTATGACTGTGGAAGGGCGTAGAGAGATGTCAGTTTGAGGCTCAGCAGGCAGGTTATCACCTGCGGGGTGTCCTGAGGTTGTCTGATCTGTATGTTGTTTTTGTGGAGAGTTTTCTCTTACCATTAGGTTATATGTGTAGAACCTGAGTTTGGATCGCTTGAGGAGGTTGGCTTGACTGTCACGAGGATGAACACGATCTTAGCAGGTGATTTGATGTATTATATGGTTTGTGTTACATAAGCTTATGAAGGATTTAGTTGAATTTCAATGCGGTATTTTGGGCAACAATAGAGTATGGGTATTATAAGTTATCAAATGCTTTATTCCTTGACTTTGAGCCAAGTGAGGGAGTCTTCTATCGACGGGATGATTACGCGATTAGGTGTTGTATTGGTTTCAGTTTGAGGTATACTGGTGAATCAGTTATGTCTTACAAAGGTTGAGATCGAGGATGTCTCGAGTAATGGAATTTCTAGATACGGGTTGTATTACACCCTATGGGTATATGAAAATCATGGAATGATTGGGTGGTTAATCGTGAAGGATGTAGTGTTCATGGAGTATAAATTTTCTCGATTGCTTAGAGGTGTGAATTACTTCTTAGGGTTTTGAGGTGCAAATGGGGCACATGTTGTTCGGTTCGTTTGGATGGCTACTGAGATTCAAGTAGAGTGGATGACTCTCGAGAATGGTTCTAATGAATTCAAGATTTATACGTGGCAATTGAGAATGTTGCAGATTTATATATGGCTAGAAGCTGAGAGTTACATTGGATGTTGTCGAGGCTTGCAGTATTTCTATATCATTATGGATTCTACATTAAGTATCAGGAAGGTGAAGGTAATGGCTTTATATTCACAGAAGGTCTCTTCAGAGTGGGTATCTCGGTTGTGGTACTTTTGGGGTGCTGAAAAGAGCATTCAATGACTTATGAGCCTTAGGACGGTATGATTTTATGCTAGTGTCTCGTGTGGTGAGTTTTTGTTGCGGATTGTGGTATTATGGTAGAGAGAAGTATCAATTTGAAGGTAATCCAGAAGGAACTCGTAGAATTAGGACAACTTGGTGACAGGTTTGATCAACATGGTAACAGATGTGATTGGCTCATCTGGTTTTTATGATGTAGTGAGTTTCTTCAGGTGTTTTGTGGCGATATTCTCAGGTTTTGATGGCTTGCGTAGTTTGGTTGAGTTAGAGGAATTCAATCTTGATGGTGTGGTTAAGTGTAAATGGGTTTCGGAGAGTTCTTAATTATTTCTACCACGGGTTGAGATATATATTTCCCATTGGTTCGAGGGGCATGTTGCGTATTATGATTTTCTCCTAGATGATATCAAATGAAAAGTTAACTACTAATTGAGTGAGTAGTTTCTTGTGACTCGGAGCAGATTATGAAATTCTCATATTTTTCATATGATGGCACGGTATATGTGGTGTGAAGTGTGGGATGGAGATTTTCATGGGCAAGGTCACAGTTCAGTTATGAAGGAGACTGGGTAAATGATATTACTACTTGGTATGGTTTGATGATAATGTACATTTCAGAAGGGGCGATGTGTTTCGAGTATGGATACTTCATTGGTATTGCGGTGCTCCCCTAGTTGATCAACTACTGATGTTCAAATTTTGCTTTGTGGCACAGAAGAATTATAGAAGCATTGCTTGTGGGATGATCGCGTATTGGAGAAGTGTTAGGCATCCAGGCGATAGAGATGAGATCAGATATGGTGATTTGTTTGTTCTATGGATTTGGATACTGGGAGTTCCCGTGAGTAGATTGTTTCATGGTTGTGGATTGTGAAAATATAGACAGGGTTGGGCAAAGAGAGTATGTGTTGTGATTCAGTCATTTTGGGATTTCAGAGGGTTATTTATCTATTGTGGGCGACCAGAGTTGATTTGGAGTTCATTGGTAGGCCCAATATGGATGTGTGTCTTGCACTGGGTCGGATTTGTTGACTCCGAACTGCTATTGTTGAGGGGTGTGTCATTCAGTTGTTATTGAGCTTATTCGTGTTCTGAAATGATTTGTGAGTTACCCTTCTATGTTACTAGGAGTGTGAATCGTTGTCTATATGCACACATGGTGCGGTTCTATTTGGGGCTTATAACAAAAATTTGAGCAAGATGAGTATTTGGGTATTGCGTGATTGATTGCGCGTTGGCTATGTTCTTTCAGGATGATGGCATTGTGTTATTTGCTCCCCGCAGTTAGGGTAATGCATTTTGGGTACTTGATGTCAAATTTCGAGTGGTTATGGATTTTGAGCAGGGTGGCTCGAGGTATATAATATGGACCAGCGTTTGGATGGGGGTCACGCATTGTAGCAGAGTTATGTAGAGGTATGATCCTTTGTGTTAGGTTCGTGTGTTTTGGTTCTACGGTGTGTGATGAGTTCCTAACATTGCGTTGTGGTGATACTCGTTGATCTTGCGAGATTGTTCTCTTGTTTGATGTCATTTTCCATGTTTGAGTACATTTGGAACGTTGCTTATTAGTGCACGGACTGCACAGGTCATGGCTTTAGATTGCATTGATGTGTCAAGTTACTAGAATGGTCGTGTTGGATGTGATGAGGTCATTGGGCCTAGAATGGGTGTTATCGGATCTGATTGCGGTATATTTTGAAGGATATTGTTGATGATCGACTTAAAAATTTGCTATAGTTCCTATCGAAGGAGAGGGAGTTACACAACTGGCTGATCTGATGAATGGTTATGAGTTTCTGCGTGTTTCTTTCATCATCAGCATTACACGAAGGCTTTAGAACGAGGTTTTGTTTGACATGAGGTTTATTACCGGTATTGGGTTGTTTTGAGCAGCTACTGTGATAAAACAATTTACTACGAGTATGCGAGTCGTGTGGTATGTTGGGTGAATACATCTTGGGTTGTGGTTATGACTTGATATAGCTTTTTCAGGCTTATACAGTGTGTAGATGCAAAGTTCGGGTCTTGTAGTAAAACTCGAATGTTGAAAAATTGGATTCTGTGGTTTACGGACTAAGGTTAAAGTAATGATCTTCCGTTATGTTGTACTGTCGGGCCTATATGGAATAGGGTGACAGGATCACCCTCGGGTATGTGCATGGTAAGGTTACACGGCGGTTGGACGGCTTAGGAACAACTCTTGGCACGTTCGAGGGCGAACAGATATTTAAGTGGGGGAGAATGTAACGACCCGACCGGTCGTTTTGAGCATTTGTATTTCGCTCGGTAGTTTGGGGCGCGAGTAGCTCCATATGATGTATTAGGACTTATGTGCAAAATTTGAGTTAATTCCGAATCGATTTGATATGTTTCGGCGCGAGTTTTTGGAAGTCAAAAGTTCGAAAGTTCATTTAGTTTGATTTGAGGCGTGTTTCGTCGTTTAAATATTGTTATGCATGATTTGAGGCCTTGAGTTGGTCTGTGTCATGTTATGAGACTTGTTAGTATATTCATATGGGGTCCCGAGAGACTCGAGTGAGTTTCAGATAGGTTTGGGCTGCGGTGTGCTCGTTTTTCTTATGTTTCGACGTCGTTTCTTCAAGCATAAATAGTACCACATTAAGCAAATGAGTTCCGATTTCTGTTTTGATTGAAGCATTAGATCTGTATCGTAATTACGGAGCCATAGCAAAAAAATCGTTGAATTTGGGTATCGTAAGAGGAATATATGGTCATTTTACAAAAATTGGGTTGCTAGATTTTTTTCCAGATTAATTACGAAATTGTCACTGAATTCGTATTTAAAAATCTGCACTATTTGCAAATATTGAAACCAACATATCTCCTTCATTATAAGATCAAATTGAGTGATTCAAAAGTCTAACTTGACTAAAATTTTCCAAGGATTCCATTGGAGGCATAAAAAGCGAATTCCGGGATCGTTTGGCACAAGAAATGAGGCAGAATAGCTGGTAGAAAAATATATAAAACAAAGGTTTGTTTATTCGGTCATATTTTGAGTTGGGGAGCTCGGATTTGGGCGATTTTGGAAGATATTTTCACCATATGGATTGGGGTAAGTGTTCTCTACTTGGTTGGTTGTATTTAATGAATCCATCTTTATTTTTGGGATTTGATTGATGATTTCAAAGTGAAATTTGGGAGTTTTGCCTAAAGTTTCATAAAGTGAATTTTTATGTTTTGAACATCCATTCAGAGTCGGATTTGAGTGAAATTAGTATGGTTGAACTCATAATTGAATGGGTTGTTGGATTTTGTGAGTTTTGTCAGGTTCCGAGGTACGGGCCTGGGTTGGGCAATTTGGCTGATTTTGGGTTTTTTTTATTAAAGATTCGTCCTTTTTCAATTGGGATTGGTTCCTTTAGCATTTTTTGATGTATTTGAGTTGTTTTTGGTTATTTTCGATCTGTTTGGAGGTCGGAACGCGCGGGATGGCATCTTTGGAGCATTGCCTGGCCTGCTCAACATTGGTATTGCTCGTTAGAGGTAAGTGACTCTTCTAAACTTAGTGTTGAGGGTATGAAACCCCGCATTACGTGTTATGTGATTGGTATTGAGGTGAAATACATGCTAGGTGACGGGCGTGTGGGAGTGCACCCTGTGAATTGGGACTCTGTTGTTCCCATGGCCCTGCCTAGAAGCCCTATTTTATGATATTGTATTTTCGCCATGTGATAAAGTAATTGAGTTGTCAGTCATGCTAAATATCATGTTTAGGCTTTATGTTGATATTGTTTTTACCTATAGTGGTTATTTCTTGTTGTCATCTCACTGATTTCCATTGAAATATCGTACTCAGTCTCAGTTGTTGTTATGTATACATCATATCATTATTGTCGGGCTAGTTTCATGACATTGTGTGCCTGTGAGTGAGACTGGAGAGAGTGATGACTGAGTGATCTCGAGGGCCTGAGTGAGATTGACATTTTGGGATCGGGTTGCACACCGCTACATATTATATTATACTTTTTAGGATTGGGTTGCACGCCGCAGCACATTATATTATACTTTATGGGATCGGGTTGCACCCCGTATCGATATATTGATTACACTTTATGGGATCAGGCTGCACACCGCAATAATATATGTATATATGGATCGGGTTGCACGCCGCGACGATATTGGGTCGGGTTGCACGTCGCAGAGATATAGCGTTTGGGCTGAAGGAGCCCCTCCGAAGTCTGTACACCTCCAATGAGCATAGTCGACTATATATATATAGATCGGGTTGTACGCCGCAACGGTTATTATACAGCGCTGAGTGGTTTAGTGTGCTGTGTATTGAGCATAGTAAGAGAGGATGAGAGGCAATGAGATTGAGCACTCTGAGAGTGTGAGTACATGTTTCATCTCTGAAATATATGGCATTTACATGCATACATGACATACATGCATAGAGATGCATTTTTCCTCATGCTATATGTAACGACCTGGTCGGTCGTTCCGTAGATTTTGCACCGTTATTCTTGTTATTGCCTTGGCAAAGGTTGGTTATACTATTCTTGATGTGTTAGAGTTGGTAGGCTCGAAATCGGAATGGTTGTAATGAGAGTTTAGCCATTTAGTCTTTAAAAATAGCCTTAAAGTTGAAAAAGTCAACCGAGAATTGACTTATTGGTAAACAACCTCGGAATGCGGATTTTATTGTTCGGATAGCTTCGTTAGGTGATTTGGGACTTAGGAATGTGTTCGGAATATTTTTGTGATGTCCAGTATAGAATTAGGCTTGAATTGGCGAAAGTTAGTTTTTGACGATTTTTGGTCGGCAGTGGGAAATAGGCTATCGGGGTCGGAATGGAATTCCGGAAGTTAGAACAGGTTCGTAATATCATTTTGGATATGTATGCAAAATTTCAGTTCAATCGGGTGTGTTTTGGACAGTTTCGGCATCGTTGGTGGAATTTAGAAATTTCAAAGTTCATAGGCTTGAATTCGATGAGTTTTTGGGGTTTTGATGTTGTTTTTTATGTTTCGAAGGCCCGACTAAGTTTGAATGATCATTTATAATGTGTTGGTATATTTGGTTGGGGTCCCAAGGGGCTCGAGGTTGATTTCGGATGGTGAACGGTGATTTTGGACTTGGAAATATGCAGCTTCAGCTGCTGGTGTGCCTATTGCTGTCATTTTCGCACCTGCGGACGTTGGACCGCAGGTGCGAGCCGCAGGAGTGGACTTGGTGACCGCAGGTGCGGGCACAGGGGCCCTGGAAGGGAACCGTAGGAGCGGTCGTTTGGTCGCACCTGCATTGCTGCATGTGCGAGGCCTGGGCCGCATGTGCGAGGTTTGGCAGTTTAAAAATCCGCAGGTGCGGGACCGCAGGTGCGAGGAAAGTGTCGCAAGTGCGAAAAGCCTGGGCAAAAAGTTTAAGTTAAGTTCAAAAACGAGGGTTTGGCCATATTTTCAAAACACCATTAGAGAGCTCGGGAGAAGGAAGTTTTTGGAGAGATTCTCAGTGGGAGTCTTGTGGTAAGTGTTCTTCAATCACTTTTAGTCTAATTTCACGAATTAGTATTGATTTTTATCATGTAAATTGAGGAATCAAAGAGGAAATTGGGGTAAAATGGGAAGAAAGGTTTGGAAATTCTTTTGATGATTTGAATGGGCATCTGGGGTCGGATTTTGATAAATTTGATATGGGCAGACTCGGGAAAGAACAAGGATTCCAGTTTTGTAAATTTTATCGAATTCCGAGACGTGGGCCCGGGGTCGGGTTTTGACCAATTTCGGGATTTTTGAGTATTTTTGCTAAATTTCGATTGGGCTTCATTCCTTAGCATATTAAAATGATATAAATCTGATTGTTGGTATATTTGGAGCACTCAGAGGCCGAATTTAGAGGCAAGGGCACTGCGGAGTAGTATTTTTTCCGGTTTTGAGGTAAGTAACGCTTCCAAACTTGGAACTGAGGGTTCGAAACCCCAAATTATCTGATAATTGATGTTAATTATGGTGACGCACTTACCAAGTGACGGGCATGCGGGCGTGCACCAAATATTTGTGGCCTGGCTCACCCCATGGCACTGCAATATGGTTATTCCAGGCGGATACTTGTACTCTGAAGGTTGTATTTACCTTGAACGTACTAGAAATCATGTTAAGTATAAATGTTAAGGCTTCACGCCAATATGTTCAGACCGGAATGGTCGATTGTTGCTGTCTCTATCTGCGATTATTTGCTTTCATGTACTCAATCCTGTTATAGCATATGTTTCATGCCTCCGTCTCAGAAGTTGCTAGTTTATTTCTATATTATCATTGTTTGGGTTGATTGTGATAGTTGAGAGCATTGTGAGTGAGACTTGAAAGTATTGACTGAGTGAGGCCGAGAGCCTAGTATTGAGACCATTATGAGATTTGATTGCACACCGCAGCGATCTTTGAATCATGCCTTCATTGTCTTGATATAGCGCTTGGGCTTATAGGAACCCCTCCGGAGTCTTTACACCCCCAGTGAGCGCACATATATTGAGGGATGGATTTTTCCTGGGCATGGATCTTGCTTGAAGTTATTGATATATATTGAGGGATGGATCGTCCCTGGACATGGATCTTGTCCGACTGATATGTTCCGGAGATGGATCTTCTCCGTGCGGCTGGACTGGACTTTTCCTCAGTACTCGGTGACTACGTCACTTGGGTTTATGCATAATCCGGGATGGACCTTCCCTGGGCCGGAAGGCCAATTCCAGTACTGAGTGGACTTTCTTTGTGAGAGTAGGGATACTGCGTACATCGTATTTCTGATTCTTTATGATCATATGCTGGTATGTTGAGTTTACAGACATAGTTTGGTGTATCTCTCTTATGTTTCTGCCATATTAGTGTCATGTTCAAGATATATATACTGTTGTACATAAACATCAGAGGTTTAGTCTGTCACTACCTCTCAGCCCATAGGTTGGTTTTGTTACTACTTAGTTGGTGTACTCATGTTACCCCCTGCACCTTGTGTGCAGATCAAGGTACACCGGGACTTGGCTCTGGTCATTGAGTAGCGGCAGTTTCCATCAAAGTTGTCGAGGTAGCAGCTGGCGTCCGTGATCTCGTCATCTCTTTCCTATTCTACCTGTTGTTATTTATTTTTCAGACTATGTTGGTCATTCCTCTTTTAGTTACATTATGTATTAGCAGCTCATGATTGTGTGACACTGGATCCAGGATCGTAGGATTTGGGTTTTGGTTTCACAAATTGTTTTCAAATTCATATTGATTATTATTATTTTTGAGTTTAGACTTGTTAAAAAGGGTATTTTCTGTGATAATTGGGTCTAGACTAGCTATAAATAGGTGGATGGCCTGGTTCCACGACAGGCGCCATCACGACTCTGAAATTGGGTCGTGACAAGTTTGTATCAAAGCTCTAGGTTGAATAGCTCTCACCAGTCATGAGCAGGTTTAGTAGAGTCTTTCGGATTGTTACGGAGACGTCTGTACTTATCTTCGAGAGGCTACAGAACCCTTAGGAAACATTCCACATTCTTGAATTCTTGTCGTGCGAATCCATTTTATTCATCAAAAAGCGTAACTCTTTGAATTCCTTTCATGTATTCGAATGCGCACGCGAGCGCTCAGTATCAGTTGTGCGTCGACGACTTATGACTTCCAAGGGTGAGATGTGATTTTTAACATGTTAATAATGGGCCAGTCGGAAGGACTTGAGGTCGGATTTTTGTTTATGGCTTGAGTGCTGAAATTTCGGTTGTGTAAGCATAGGTGTTGGGGGACTTATATGTCTGTTTGTGTCCTTATTGATAGAACCTTATTACTAGAACTATGTGGTGAGTGTGGGTGATAGTTAGATGTGTTCTGGTTGTGTGATTGTAACAAGAATGGAGTAGCGGGAGATGTGTCAAGAACCATTGATTATTTGAATTCTGTATTGAGTTAGAATATGGCTTCGAGTTATGAGTATTGAAGGACCTCTCGTGTAGTTTAGTTGTGGAGTGAAGTGGGTTTTCCTGTTATGTTCTGAGTTCCTGTGATGTCTTTTGAGCTGACCAATGCCCCAGTAGCGTTCATGTAATTGATTGACTATGCATGCAGTCGTGTTATAACTCCTTTGTTATTGTGTTCATGGATGACATCCTGGCATACTCGCGTAGCCAGGGGTAGCATACTCAGCATTTGATTATGGTATTACAATTATATAGGGAGGAGAAGCCTTGTGCATAGTCCTCCAAGTGTGAATTCTTGGCTCAGTTCAGTAGCATTCTTGGGACACGTGGTGTCCAGTGAAGGTATCCATGTGGTCAGACGAGTGTGAGTAGAGCTTCCAGAATCTCAAGACTTCCTTGACCACAGCCCAGTGTTAGTATTACCATCAGCTTCAAGTTCTTATACCGCTTAATGGGATGTCTCGAAGGCAGGCAGTGGTTATGTTCTAATGTAAGAAGGTACAGTAATTGTGTGATATCTATGATTTTTGGAAGTGTATAGGGAGATATCATTTTGAGGTTAAGCAGGCAGGGGTATCTCCTGCGGGTTGTCCTGAGGTGTGTGGCCCTTATGTTTATCTGTAGTAAGTTCTCTCTATCAGTAAATGATGTATGTTGTAATTTGTGTTTAGAGGGAGTTGGCATGACCATTACGATGGTGAATACAAAATTTGCATACGAGTTGAGGGTTAGATAGTCTAGGTCATATGAGCGTATGAAGGATTTAGTTGAATCCCACCACAGTATGGTGGCAGTAATAGTGTATGGGCATCTTTAGTTATTGTTTTTCTTGATCGTTGGCTTTGAGCCAAGTGGGGGAGTCTGTTAATGGTAAGTTTATTACACAATTATGTGTTGTATTGGTTTCGGTTCGAGGTAGATTGGCGAATCAGTTATGACCTGCAGAGGTGGAGTCTGGGAATGACTCGAGTAATGGAAATTTCTTCGATACAAGTTGTAATGTACTTTACGGATATTGGAATACATTATATGATGGAGTTGTACTGGTAAGTGTAGAGTGTGCAATGTATGAGTGTGCTTGTTGCTTCAAGGGAGTGGATTACTTTCCTAGTATGTGGATTGCAAGCGGGGTCAAGTCATTCTGCTTACTTGGTTAGTGTAATTGAAATTGCATAGAGTAAATGACGTTCGAGAATGGTTCAGATGGATTCAAGGTTATATGTAGTGATCGAGGATCTTCAAGGTGTGAGAAGAGCTAGAACTGAGATTTACGGGGAAGGTGTCAAGGCTTGTGGTGTATTTGCAGTATCATGGATTCTATCCATCAGTATCAGGAAAGTGAAGGTAATGACTTTAAATTCGCAGGAAGTCTCTTCAGGGTAAGTATTTCTAATGTGGTGCATTTGGGGATAATTGAGGGAGTATTCAGCGACTTATGAGCCTTAGACATTATATTTTTATGTTCAGGTTTCGTGTGGTGAGTCGGGATTGAGAATTGCGGTATTATGGCAAGAAGGAGTATCAATTCGAAGGTAAGTCAGAAGAAACTTGGATAAATAGTTTGGTAGTACGTCGAATCGGCATGATAAGGGATATGGTTAGTTCGAAGGATTTAGTCCTGGCGGTTTGGTGTTGTACAAATGTGATTCGGGAGTTCTTGATGGTTTCTACCACGGTTAGAGATGTATACTTCTACTGGCGTGAGGGCCATGTGATGTATAGTGATTTTGCTTCTAGATGGGATTAAATGGAAATTTCTTGGCTAGTTGGGTACGTAGTTGTTGTGGCTAGGAAGGGAGCATTAAGTTCTCATATTTATCATAGGATTGCATGGCGTATGTGGTATTTTGTGTATAGTGGAGAGTGGCATATGTGAGGTCACGGTTCAGTTCTGGAAGGAAGGTCAGAACTGGCAGTTTCAGATGATTAGGTAAAGGATAGCACTATTGGGTGGCTGGATGAGAGTATACATTGATTAAGGACAATGTGTTTAAGGCAATGTGTTTTGAATAAGGGTGCTTCATTGGTGTTACGACGCTCTCTTGTTGGATCGACTGCTGATATTCAAGGTTTCTTGGTAGCACAGAAGAATTATGGCGGTATCCCCCCGTGGAATGATTGAGTATCAGGGATGTGTCATATATTCGGGCGGTGGAGTGGAGATTAGATATAGTAAATTTGTGCGCTTCATGGACTTGAGATTAAGAGTTCTAATAAACGGATTATTTTGTGGTTGTGAACTATGAGGATGCGAGCAAAACTAGTCAAGTGTTAGTATATGTCATGATTCAGTCATTATGAACCTTTGGAGAGTTATCTACCTGTTGTGGATGACCAGAGTTTATTTAGAACATAATTATTGGTAGGCCAGTATGGGTGTGTGTTCTACACTGAGTCGGAATTGTTGACCCCAAATTGCTATTGTTGAGGGATGTACCATTTGATTGTAACTTATCTTATTCGTGTTTTGGAGTGATCTATGAGTTACCTTTCGGTGTTTCAAGGAGTTGTGATCGTTGGTTATATATGTGCATAGGGTGTAGTTCTATCGAGGCTTTATAGCGAGATTTTAGTAAGGTAAGTAATTGGGTGTTGCAGGATTGAGACGTATTGGTTATGTTCTTTCTGGTTCGGGTGGCATGGTATCGTCCGATTTCCCCATGGTTATGGCAATGCACTTTGAGTAATTGATGTCGAATTTTTCATGGTTATTGATTTTGAGCAAGGTAGCTTGGAATATGTCATGTGGTCCAGCGGTTGGATGGGATCACGCTTTGCAGCTCAGTTAGGTAGAGGTATGATCCTTGGTGTCGGATTTGTGTGATATGGTTTCACGAAGTGTATCAGGCTTTTAGCGTGATGTGGTAATGGCAAGAGTTAGTGGCAGTATAGTCCTCTCGTCTAAATCTTCTATTTGATGAATTGAGCTCTTGGCATGTTGTCATTGAGTGCACGAGTTGCACAAGTTATGGCTCTAGATGGTATTGATGCTGATCGGACGGATGGTTGATGGTTTTCACGTGTTTCTCTCATCATCGACACCATATGAAGGTGTTAAAGCAAGGCTTTGTTTGATAAGAGGTTATTACCGATATTGGGTCGTTATAAACAGCTATTATGATTAGGAGTCATTGTTGACATCCAATTTTGTCCCTCCTTTCTTCTAATTAATTTCCTTGAGCTTCTAAGTTATTAATACATCAAATATTTTATTTTTCAATACTATTTTCTACTTACTACACTATTGTTATTGTTATTATTACTTTATTACTACTACTACTACTATTATTATTATTACCACCACCACTACTACTATTATTATTATTATTACTATTAGTATTGTTATTCTTGTTGTTAATATTATTTGTATTACTAATTATACTATTACTAGTGCTACTATTGTTATTATTATTATTATTCCTACTAATATTAATATAAATTATTATTTTTTATGTTACATTTGAAAGATTAATTAAGTCTAATAAAGAAGCCCAAGTAATCAAATAGAAGAAAGGAATAATCTAAATCAAGTCAAAAAAATCCACTGATTTTGGCCCTTTTTGAAATAGCTTATTTGAATTTTAATACCACCAAAAGTCTTGCATTTCGGCCCAGAACAGTAGCCCAATTCAGCTGGCCCAACTGATTTCTTTCCCTCACTTAACAACGAAGCCTAAAAAAAACAAATTAGGTCATATGTGTTCCTCCTAAGAAGCCAAAACCGCATCTCTTCCCCTACCCCTTCCATTTTGGTCGATTTTTGTACCTCTCCTCACCATCACATGACTTTGTTTCACCATTTTTATTAAGGTTTCAGGAGCTACTTGAAGCTATTTTGTTTTCTTCCTCAAGTCAAATTTTTTACAAAGATCCGTGGAGACAAGAGAGGGTCACGGGTCCATTATCCCTCTTCTTTGTTCATCCATGTCAGTTCCTTTTCCTGCTATCTTGCATCACGATTTTGACCTCTCACAACGACTATTTCTCAAAATTTAAAGTTTGCAAAATCCCGCCCAAACATGAACCCTAGCTCTACATCTCCTATAAATACTCACAAGGTTTAGACTGAGGATGGGGGGACTCGACACAAGAATCAGAAGCACTATTTTATCACTCACAAATCTGGTGTTGTCTAAATTACTCGAGAGTCTCTTACAAAAAAATTCTTTTCCGTCTCGGTGAACTTTAGCCGTGACAGAGATTTTGGAACTCATTCCAATCGAGATTCAAATCTGCCCATGAAAAAAGAGTAGATTCGAGATCGACGACCCCCGTTCACTGCTCACAAAAAGGTAAAATTCGGCCCTTTTTAGATTTCTCTTTCCTTTAAGTAACACGACTACTTAGGAAAACCACGTTTCAGTTTTCTTTCTTTAGTTGTACTAAAATATGTTAGTAATATTTTGACAGTGTGTCCTTAAAAGAACTTTTCATTTGGGTATATTGTCTAATATTTGTATAATTGCACATCACGTTGTAACTATAAATCTTTTCTTGTATTTGATAATAAATATGTAACGACCCGACCGGTCGTTTTGAGAATTTAAGCTCCGTTCAGTGGTATGATGAGTGGTGATTTTACCACTTATTTTAGCCTTTTCTCATTAGATTTTGTATTGTTAAATGATAACTTGAGGTCGTTTTTGGTGTATAATTGCTCTATTTGCAGGAAAATGATGCCATGAAGTGGTTAAGGTCAAATTGGAGTGAAATTGAGCAAAATAGAGTAAAGAAGAGAAAAGAGGGGTGCAATGGCCGAATGCGATCGCATATGCAACATGCG
>ML285101.1:0-45730 GCA_005239495.1 Nicotiana undulata
ATTATCAAAAACTCATTTTTATCAACTTTTCACATAATAGCTTCCCGGCTACACGCCCGGGCTACGCACGCATAACGAGGTGAGACTAACGGAGGCTCTCGGAGCCTCGGAACACAGATAAGGCTTAAATTACATAAGATGACCTTTTGGGTCATCACAAATACACATAGTCCCTCCACTTTCTAAATATTCTCAACTAAATATTCAGGAAGTGGTAAGTTTTTATGGCGGGAATTGTTTACTGCCGTTTTTCGAGTATCATCATAGTCTCCTTCAGAATCGATGCAACGTATGCCACATCTATTTAATGCCCAAGCCACGTGGCTTCTAACGATTGGGTCTATAGTTTTTAATGCTTTTTAGGGTTTATTCTGCGGCTGCGTCAGTCACGAAGTGACGTTTTCATTATGACGTTTCATAATTTCCAACTTTAACGATGGTCGTGCCTTTTTATAAATACTTCATTCTTTTTTTGATTTCTTGGAGTCGTCCTTCTTCAGTATCCATTACATTACTCCTTTGTATTTATGCACCCTTCCTTCTATATTTCTTTGAATAATCATGTCTTCGACAACACTAGATCCCCGCAAAGTTGTGATTGTTGATGAACTCGCTCCTTCTACTGTCCCTATTAGAAGTACATGGGGTGGTAGACTTTGTAGCCTTGGTTCATTATCTAATCGTGGTTCTTCTTCCCAAAGTAGTTCTATTAGGCCATCTTCTTCTTGACCTATGGATCCTCTAACCCCTAGGTCTTCTTCCAGGAATAGAGATTTAAATAAACCTGTGCATGAACCCACAGTTGCAGAGATTGTTCCCCAAGAATTTTCTTTTGTAACTGATCGTGAAACCATGAGAAATCAAGCTTCTTCTATAGTCTCCCTCAATCCTGCTGATCTTTACCCGAGTTTAATCACTACTGGTCTTCTTTTCCTGGTTCGACGAGAGTGTTATTGGAAACTAGATTTCAAAGTCAAGACACATAAAAGAAAAAAATTCTTAATCAAAACTGAGCTGCACCTGAAGTCGAATTTAAATTGTTTGCTTTCGTCAGCAGAGAAGAAGATTAATTCATGGATGAACACCTAACAGCTGTGTCAAAATGACTATATAATATATTTTTCAAGAAACTAACTCAATAATATGAGATAACTCATAGCATTATACAAAATATTCAATAAAAAAGATAAAATAATCACTACAAAAACAGGAATTAGCTACGAACGTCGTCGCTAATCTGTCGCTAAAACGCTCGTAGCTAGCAGAATTTCTTGATAATCCGTTGCTCTAGCAGAATTTCTTGATAATTCGTTGCTAATCTGTCGCTAAATGAGATTAGCGACGGATTTTTCAGTTTAGCTAAAGAATTTGTCCGTCGCTAAACCCTGATTTTTTTAGTAGTGAATAAAATTACATAAAATAAATATTGCTAATTAATAAGCCATAATGAAAATTTAACATAATGTAAAAATACTATATAGGTCATGCTAAATTAAGCATAGCTAATAAGTGCTAATATTAGTTACATAACTAAGCACTAAAGAAAAAGATAAACTAAGTTATGCATTTTCATTATAAATCAATGTAAAACTAAAATAATTATCCAACACTATCGTCATTCCTAGTATTGAATTGAATTTCTTTTGTTAGCATCAATATTGATTTGAACTTTGTTTGAGTTACTACATTTATGGGCTTTAAAATTTATTTACCATTCAAGAATGTTAAGTCTAAACTTGAAATAATAAATTAAAAGATAAAATTGTGAAAAAGTTTAAGAAATATTTATAAATTACATTACAATAAATATTTATATGTATAAAATAATTTTTAAATTATAAAAATATATTATCGGGTCGGTTTGGTTTCAGTTTGACTTTTTTTAGTTAAAACCAAACTAAACCAAATATGATCAGATTTTATTTCCCAATACCAAACCAAATCAAACCAAACCACATTGGTTTCTTTTTCTGATTTAACTCGAATTCTTGGTTTGATGCGATTTATCGGTTTTCTTTGAGCACCCCTAGCATCATACATACAAATCTTATTTTGCTCTTTTGGTTAAAAGTTAAAGTGTTTCTCTCAAAAATAACTGTCCTGTTCTCTATTTTTTTAGGATACATCATCACTTAATTATCTATATGGACTAACGTCATATTTCTTTCATCTGTAACACAAAAGACACTCAACTATCTAAAAGAAGGAAATAATTGTTTTTTTTACAAATAGAGAGATGCATTTGCAACGACATTTTAGCATTTTGGTTTTATTTAGCATGTAGATTTTTAATTCTTAGCGGATCGATTAGGTATATGAGTAAATTTCTATGTTTTGTTAGGAGTTAATTTATTTTATTTTGGTCCAAAAATATAAAAAGTCAATGTGGATTGCCATGTCATATTTTTTTACCTAAGTGACCATTTATGTGCAATATAAACATTTATGTAACTTTCTTATTACAAAAAAAATAACTTTAGTCAATAGTTTGGATAGTTAAATAATCATCTGAATAATGAAATCTATTTTTAGTAGGTAAAAATCGTCTCATTTTTCTTAAAGCGAATCTTTTGTCGATATTTTCAATATCTTGCTGTCAACTCTACTCTATAGGAAAAATATCTAAACTTGCTCATAAACTATTTGATTTCGCATAACTACACTCTTTTCTTAGACTTTTGCCAACATAATAGTTCAAGCTATTTTACTGATTTGTAATCATTTTTGCGTTCCTTGCTAACGGGGTTCACCTAACTCATCTTATACATGCTTGCCATTTCAAATAGCCATGCACGCTTTTAGCATGCTTTCCATTTTAAATTGTCATTCAAGCTTTTAGATGGTAGTAAGGGTGACATGTGGCCGGTTCAGGACGTGGACCGGCCCGGGACCAGGAACCATGTGGGCTTCTGGGGTTAAACGGGCCTAGACCGTTTAGAACCGGGACCGTGGGGGTGTGCCGGTCTTCTGGACCGATCCTTCACAAAAAGCTCGCGAGACGGGGACCGGACCGGTCCTTGCAGGTCCCAACGGCCAGGCCTTAATAAAAAAAAATCTGCCTGTTTGGGCATTTAAAAACTTGTCGTTTGGTCTGCCAATATAGCCGTTGGCTATTTACAAACTTTTCCCTATTTTTAACTATAAATACCCTCTCATTCTTTTATTTTTCTCATAAAATCATCAATCTCTCTCTAATTTTCTTTTATAATTGCTACTATTGCTTACTTTATTGTTACAATTTGTGAAAAATTGTGAAGTTGGTGAATTGAAGTCTTCAACAATAATCAATTTTCAATAAGTTGTTCGTCAATTTGGTAAACTCGTTCCAACTCTTAAGTTTTAATATTATAGTTTTGTTTGTTTTATTTACTTTGTATTGCTTGATTTTAAGATGGCTTATTCCTTAAAAAAAATATTTAGTAAAAATAAGGAAAAATCCAAGAGTGGTGAATCTAGTGGCCAATCTGTTCCTCCTCCACTTCCTTCGGCTCCCTGACCCAAACCCCATACCCGTCCTACATCTGCTATTCTTGATAGCGATAATAGTTTATTACAATTTACCGAGAGTCAATTTTGCCATAATATTGCACCTGGTGAACAATTAGACCATGAATATATGAATACTCTTTATGGTAATCCAACTATTGATGAAAATGATGATGAAGAAATAGATTTTGATGAAATGCAACAGGATGACGATATACCCACTAGTCCTGCTCCTAAAGTTAAGCCAACTAATGATAATCCAAATGATGCCCCGTCTAACCCTTCTGTAACTGCCCCTACTTTTGGTATACAACGTTCCAAACGGACAGAAACATCTGTTGTTTGGCCATTTTTTACTCAAGTAATTCCACAAAATAAATCTAAGTGTAAACTTGTGGCAAGGAGTTAGCTTTTAAATATTTTGGAGGTCGGGGGGGGGGGGAGGGGGCCGGGAACTTGGGCTAGACGCATATTGATACACCCTCANGACAAGTGTACCCTAGTACCGGGTCAAATCAATTTCAATCGGGAATTAACATATTACCGGTGGTATTTTATATTATGATCCAAAAAAAAATCGGGAAAAATTGGCAAAAATGGTTACTGTTATGTGCTTACCCTATAGTTTTCCTTCTAACCCTCACTTTGTGCATTATATTAGAATTTTTTTTAATCCTACTTATAAAGGTTTTTCTCGCACAACCGTAAAGAGCGATATTTATAAATATAAACATGAATATGAACAATATTTGCGCTATTTATTTACTCATACAAATTGTCGTATTGCTATTACAATTGATATTGGTAGAAGTGGTAATAAGTGTGATTACCTTACTGTTACCAATCATTGGATTGATGAGGATTGGATAATGTAAAATCGCATTATTGCATATAGAATAACTAATTCACGTCACACAAGGAAGTTTATTGCTAGCACAGTTACAGATATTTGTAGATATTTTTGCATTAGTGATAAAATCATGTCAGTTTTAATGGATAATGCTACTAGTAACGCAAATGTTGTAACCTTGCTTACCACTGCACTAAGTCCTGCATTTAGTAACATTTTTCATGTTATATGTATTTGTCGTATTTACCATTTAATTGTGGGTGAAGGTATGTGAATTTTAAATATTGAAATTGAAAAGGTTAGAATGGCTCTTAACTGGCTTTTTTATTCAAACCGTAGAAGTAGACTTAGACAATATTTTAAATGATGCATTGCATTTGGCCTAAGAGAAATAAAGGTTCCTAAACCTTGTCCAACTAGATGGAATTACATGTATGAAATTTTAGTTGTTGCATATGAATATAGAAACCCATAAACTCAACGTTTAATGCTCATGTAAGTGATGATGATGAGCACCTTACAAATGCTGATTGAGCTAATGTTAAAATGCTTGTAGATGTTTTAGAAAAGTTCATATTGCTACAAATGAATTTTCTAGGCAATATTATCGGACTATTTCTAACTGTTTAGTTTATATTGCAGAACTTGCATCTGTGTTTGCTCATTTTTCAGAGGGTGGGGAAATTTATAAACTTACTATTGATCCTATGAGAAAAAAGTTTAAAAAATAGTTTTCCCCCTATTTCCCCTATTTATGGTGTTGCTGCCTTGTTAAATCCTACTATAAAATTAAGAGGTCCTTAATTTTGGCATGAAACTGTTTATAATAGATTAGCACTTGAAGATGAGGAGTTGTCTAAACTTCCGGAAGCAATAATCTCAATTAAAATAATTGCTCAAAATATTTATAATGCTTATCAAGTTGATCATGCTAGATCATGGTATTCTTTAGTTTAATGATCCTAATTTTTCCCCTCTATTTCTTTCGCAGTTAACAGGAAAACGAGGAACGTTCCTTGTGCAGCTTCGGTTCGAACTTGTGACCCTCCAATTAAAACTATGACTTTTGATCATTGCACTTTTAAATACTTTGACACACAATTACAGTGATCAAGAATAACTATAAACAAAATTAAAAGAAATGAAGTAAAAGCCAAGTACCTTTGCCCGCAATATATAGCAGAGCGCAAACGAAAAAAAATTGCCCGTGCCTTCCTCTCCCTCTGCTTATGAGGGCTAGCACATGAGGGGTGACCTGTCACGATCCAAAATACTCAGTCGTGATAACGCCTATCATGAAATCAGGAAATCCACACCCTTCATTTGATTAAAGTTGTTTTCAGAAAAATCATTCTATTTGCAGCAAAAGTCTCATTTTATAAAGCATTATAAATATTCAACATCATTTAAAAACATAGTTCAACCAACCCCAGATCTAGTGTCACCGAGTCTGAGCTACTACAACATAAGAATGTCAAAATACAAACTAGACAACATAGTCTGAAATAATAAGAGTGCGACAGGAAGATAGAGAAGGAGAAGACGAGGCTGCGATCGCCATCTGCTACCTCGACGACTCCGAAAGAAACTCTGACAGCCGCTCAACAACCACTACCGGGTCCCGATGTACCTGGATCTGCACATGAGGTGCAGGGGTAACGTGAGTATACCAACTCAGAAGTAACAAACCCAAACTATGGGCTGAGAGGTAGTGACGGACTAAACCTCAACAATTATAATAATTCAACGTACAAAATTTAGACATGTTCACAGTTTATCAGAAAATAACAACAGAATATGCCAGATATATCTCAATATGCTCTACATGCCAACATATCAACAATGTGGAAATGCACATAGTGCTCACAAATCTTCCGCATAAGTCCACTCAGTACTATATATGGTTCTCAGGCCCAGGGAAGATCCATCCCGGAATATGCATAGACACCGGTGACCGTAGTCACTCAGTACTGAGGAAAAGGCCAAATCCAGTCCCATGGAGAAGATCCATCTCCGGAATACAACACTCGGACAAGATCCATGTCCAGGGAAGATCCATCCCTCACATAACATCAACTTCGAACCAGAGCCATGTCCAGGGAAGATCCATCCCTTAATATCAATGCGCTCAATGGGGGTGTAAAGACTCCGGAGGGGCCCTATTGGACCAAGAGCTATATCAAGCCAACAAAGGCATGATTAAAGTATCGCTGCTGTGTGCAGTCCGATCTCATAACTGTCTCAATAACAGGCTCTCGGCCTCACTTAGTCATTTCTCTCCAGTCTCGCTCACATGAGCTCACAGATTAGCCCAAAACAATGATAAATATATGAAATTAACGATTACCGAGACTGAGGCATGAAATGATATGCTATGAAAGGACTGAGTATATGAAATCAAATAAACACATAAGGAGACATCAATATACGACCACTCGGATCTCAACAGTATCAGCGTGAAGCCTTAATATACAAAATTTATCATGATTCCTAACATGTTCACCTTATTCACATTGATAGAAGAACAAATATCATCAGGGAACAATCACTAAGTGGTGCCATGGGACGAAACATGGCACAAGTCTCACGGTGCACGCCCTAACGCCCGTCACTTGGCATGTGCGTCACCAACTCTAATCACATAACAAGTAGTTCGGGGTTTCGAACCCTCAGAACCAAGTTTGGAAACGTTACTTACCTCAGAACCGGCTAAAATCCTAGCCCTCGATGCCTTTGCCTCTAGACTCGGCCTCCGAGTGCTCCAAATATACCAAAAATCATATTTGTATCACTATCATATTCCAAGGAACGAAGCCCATTCGAAAAGTGTCAAAATTAACCAAAAATCCCGAAATAAGCCAAACCCGACCCCCGGGCCCACGTCTCGGAATTCGATAAAATTTACATCATAAGAATCCTCATCCTCCCACGAGTCTATACATGCCAAGAACATCAAAATCAGACCTTAAATGACCCCTCAAATCCTCATTTTAAAGTCTCTAATTACAAGTCCTAATTACACAATTTTGGTACTGGTTTCCCACAAATTTCACCACTATTCAGTCCATTAATCACACATGAACGAGTTTTAAGTCCAAAAGTCTTACCTCCACGAAGAACTCTCGAATTCCTCTTCAAAACCCCTTTCAAAAAGCTTCAAATCCGAGCAAAAATGGTGGAAGAATGACCCAAAAATCGCTAAGGGTCCTATTTATATGTTCTGCCCAGCGATGACCGCACCTGCGGTCCCATGTGCACACCTGCGCATTTCACTTAAAAGGCCATTTTCTGCACCTGCGACGAATCCTCCGCAGGTGTGGTCCAAGCCTCGCATCTGCGATTTCCTTCAGCCTGACCAAATTCCGCACCTGCGCACGCCTCTCTGCACCTGCGACTACCCCTCCGCAGGTGCAGCCACACCAGCAACATTGCACCAGCAGCTTTTTCTGCTGAAATTCCCAGCTTCAAACCTTCCGATGACTATCCGAAATCAACCCGAGCCCCTAGGGACCCCAACCAAAAATACAAACAAGTCATAAATGATCACCCAGACTTAGTCGAGCCTTCGGAACACCCAAAATAACATCGAAACACCAATTCCATTCATGATTCAAGCCTAAGAATCCTAAAACTTCCGAAAATCATCTACGATGCCGAAACTAACCAAAACACGTCTGATTATCCTGAAAATTTGCACACACATCCAGAATGACCCTACGGACCTGTTCCAACTTCTAGAATTCCATTCCGACCCCGATAGCTAATTTTTCATTGCCGGTCGGAAATAGCCAAAAACTCACTTTCGCCAATTCAAGCCTAATTCTACTCCGGACGTCAAAATCACATTCCGAACACACTCCTAAGTCCCAAATCACCTAACGAAGCTATCTGAGCTATAAAATCCACATTCTGAGGTCGTTTACCAATAAGTCAACTCTAGTTGACTTTTCCAACTATTAAGCCAATTCAAGAGACTAAGTGTCTCAATTCTCACCACGACCATTCGAACCCGAACTAACCGACCCAACGCATCATAATTAGGTTGATTACACTGCTAGAAATCCGGAAAAAAATGTCCAACAATTTGCGACCAAAATTGGTCTGTCAAAAAAAGCAACCAAAATTGGTCGCTAAATTGGAGAAAATTATTAAATAATTATTTTAAATACATTAGCGACCAAGGTTGGTCGCTTTTTGGTCGATAATGTGGTCAAAATATTGACCAGACTGGTCAGACTTGCTTGGTCAAAGAAATATTGAAATTAGCAACCAACTTTGGTCGCTAATGTGGGACCCAGTAATAAAATTTTAATAATTATATTATTATTTTAATTTTTTTATAACATATAAATAAATATAATTTAAATTTAGCGACCAAAGTTGGTCGCTTATGAAAGGGGAAGCAGATAGCGACCAACTTTGGTCGCTAATCTGGGACCCAGTTCTAAAGTTTAACAATTATATTATTATTTTAAATATTATATAAAATATAAATAAATCTGATTTAAATTTAGCGACCGACTTTGGTCGCTAATTTTAATTTCTGGATAATTAGCGACCAAAGTTGGTCTCTTTTCAGGTCAACATTGGTCAAAATTAAAAATCACTTTTATATTTACTATCTAAATAATATAAATGTAATCCGTTAACACTTTTGTAATACAAGAGATGAATACACTAAAATATACTCTAGCATGCTATATATATATTTAAAATTGTACAACGAAGCGTGTTATATATATATATATATCAAGAGAGAGATATATAGGTCGAGACGTTTTATTTTTAATATTCAACGATGCATATGCGTAGGTTATAAATCGATGAATCAATTTACAAGTGTATTAATCCCTAAAATAACCCGACCCCGTGTTACTAGCGCTTCATGTATATATATATATACACACACACACACACACTTTGATAGCCATATATATATGTATCAATCCCAAAAATAAAAATAACCCGACCATGTGTTCCTAGCGCTTCATGTTCTTATATATATAGATATAGACACACACACACACACTTCACTGTAATACTATAACGTATATATAACTTGTTATAGTATATGTTAGTGTGTGTATATATATAACACACACACTTCGTGCTGCTTTAACTACATATATAGCATGTTATAGTATATGATACTGTATTCATTATTTATATTATAACAGAGTTAATGAATTACATTCATTCATCACTAGGTTATAAGTCGATGAATCAATTATAATAGATTAATTGATATAGGTCGAGACGTTTTATTTTAAATATTCAACGATGCATCTGAGTAGGTTATAAGTCGACAAATCAATTTACACACAAATATATTTGATGAATAATTATATATACTAATTAGGATCTTGACAAGTCAATCAATTTCCTACTACCCAATTGCTATGTTAAAGTTGTTTACCTAAAAGCGCTCTAATTCAATTCTATGTCGTGCTATATGCGTACACTACCCGTCCCGTACCTATGGTCCAGGAGGTATTGGACTTCTACTTGGTGGTTCTAGACCTTACTTAGGCTGCTAAGAAATGTCAAGATTAGGCGACACACAAAACACTTATTGGACTTCAAATATGGGCAGTTAAGGGCTCAAGTTAGCCTCCGCACTTAAACAACAAATGAACACGAAACAAGTTTTCATGTTAGGCCATTTCAGAATTAAGAATCTTAAGCCCTATATAAAGAATTTCTATATGACTATGCATTAAAACATACAAGCAGTTTCAGAGGCCGGGCACTGCTTATCTCCAAATAATTATACGATTGTTGCATGATGATTTGAGATTTCATATAACTTATAGATGCTGTGTTTAGGTGCCTTACACACTAAGTCAATGAAATCTATTGGAGGAAAGCCCAGAATTATTCATGCTTTTCTGACAGTAGCATAAACGAGCAGCAAACAACGTTTAGAAAATTAACACTTTTTGGCGAGTAGTAATACCCTATAGGCATGATCTTTAACAATTGGAGATTGGAACTAATTCTATTGTTATACTTTAACCTTTTACGCATGTTTTCCAGGTGAACAGTGCGATACAGTAGTGAATGAAATGATTAGAATCCAATTTCTAGTGGATATGATGCAGCGATGCAAATTGAAGGAAAATTCAATGATATTTATTTCCTATGGGCAGGTATTCTAATAACATGTAGCAGCAGGGATAATTGATGCATTTGAACTCACGCTTTTCTAGTAGACAAGTAGTGTGAGTGTGTGCTTATCTTAATGACATGATTTCTATAGTGCACATAGAGATTGACTGGCATATATAGCAGATGAATCATTGAATCCTATAGGCATGTTTTCTAGCCTTGCATGCAAACATCAGAATTTACCCATCCAGGTTTTTTACTAACACCCCAATTGTTTATTACAAAGTTATTACAAGCCCAATAATGAATAAGATTACAAATATTATACAAATAATGATAATAGGGCCACAACGGGCCCCAAAAGAAATACCCAACACTGTCTGGGCCTTCAAAAATTCTCTCGTGGTATACCTAGATTTTCAACAAGGAACCATGTTCCTCAGCACAACTCATAATCCATAGAAGAGCTCAAAGCCAAATCACACAACCATAGAGAAACTATATACCCAACCAACTTCGGGTAGTCAGTAGTAAGAGCCTTGGTAGCCTTGGCTTTCAGCCGGCTAATAATGAGAGGTTCATGATAACATAGGTAACAAATGAGGGAGAGTGGACAGTGGTTGAGGGATAGGATTTGAGGGGATACACTTATAGCTTAAGGTAGACATAGCAAAGTTGACCATACATAGAAGCTACTCAATAGGTCACAGGACTCAGAAGCATGTTCAATAGAGACTTAGAAGCAGGTTCAACACTTAACACATAGACAGTCACATATTGAATGAGTTAAGAAAAAAAAAACAAGTTTGTAGGATAAACAAAGATTATCATATACATATGCATAATACTAAACAAGCTTAAGTAAGGCACTGACTTAAAGATTTGAAGCCTAAAGGTCTTAATTATGTCAAACATGGCATGGAAACACAAACTAAGATGGACATTCTAAAGGTTTCAAACAGTCACAGAGGATATAAGACTAAGCAAAACAGAAACATGTTGTGAGGAAGTAGACCATAGTTGATAGAAAAGGTCTTATAACAGATTAGAACACATTACATATGCAAGACTATCATTTCAAAGATTCAGAACAGAGTAAACTTCATGTCAAATAGAAAATGTAGGCATTCAGGTATTGACACACTAGACTAATTAACTAAAGAAGGTCCCAGTTATGCCAGGGATTCATCCTAATATCATGAAACAGTTCAAAACATGGTAGAGAAAATAAGTTGAGGTGACTGTTCTAAAACCTCAAACAATCACTAAAGGGGTATGAGATCAAGTGAGCATGCTCAGTGACAAAAATAGCAGAGAAACAAGTCACAGGTTATTACAAATGTGAGGCATTCACTACAGAGATTGAGGACAAAGCAGGTAAGCATATTCATGAACACTCAAGCATCAATACACTAGCTAAACGAGCTTAGAAAGGTTCAGGTTATCCAAGTTAGACATAGACAATCTTAGAACTAGCAGCATTAGGGGAAGTTAAATGCTAAAGAGACTTAAAACGAGTGTAATGTTAACAGAGTTGTGCATGAAAGTAACCCGGAGACACATTAAACCATAGATTTCAGAAGTGAGAACACACGCAAAATCAGAGATATATAAAAATGAAATTGCAAAAGGTCAAGTGACTTACTAGTTAAACGGACAATAGTAAAGAACAAAAGATCCACAAGAAGCCAGAATCTCAATACGTCAAACTTCCCAAGAGCTTCAAAAGAACCCCGGGCAATGCTCGCACCAAGAGAAAGTTCAAAAAATAGAATCTTAGTGGCCTTGGCTTTCACTCGGCCAAGAACAAAGTACAGAATAAGAGAACGAGGGAATCACAGAACAAAGTTCTAATTTTTAGTGAAAGTATGTCGATTAAGGTCTGTCCTAAAGAGGAATGAGGAGGGGCTTATATAGTAGCAAAATTGGACGAATAAACAAGGAAACAAAGTAAATAAAACATACAATAAGGAAATAAAGCATGCAAAATCGATTCAGATCAATTTAGGACAGAAAACGGGTAAACCCTAGTTCTAGAGGGAGAACACAAATCTACAGAGATCTCACTGAATTGGACTCACATAGCATGGTACAATGTATATATAGATGAAATAATGCTCAGAATCAAGGGTTCAAGCCACTTTAGTCCGATCTCAGAAGATCTCACTTGCCAAACTTAGGCAAGCACCTAAGTAAAGCCACAAATAGACGACCAATAGTGAGAGGGGACCAATAAGGTAAGTGAATTAGTGACTGATTCCATTTTAGAGCCGGATTTGGAGAGGTTGAGAGATGCAGCGGCTAGGATTCGTAGAAGAAGGGGGAAGGTTCGAGAGAGTGTGAAGGCGGATGTAAAGAGACGAATGAGTCACTAGGGTTTAGGGGGGGGGGGTGTTAATCGTGGGCCGTTGATCTTAGAGATCAACGGCCATGGTTTTAAAAAGGGACTCGAGTGGTCATTTTAGAGGGGTCCGAACGGGTTGGGTTTGGGGTCATTGGGCCAATTTGGTCTAAAAATTGGTTTAGAGGTTGGGCTACTATTTAAATACACCAAATTTATCAAAAATAATTTATAAAAATGATTAATAAATAAATAAAATATTATTTATGCACTAAAATTATTAAAAATAATAATTCACCATTATAAAAGTATAAAATGCTATTTTGACACAAATAATATAAATGAGGAGCATTTGTATATGAATATAGGCTATTATAGCAAAATTATGCAAATAGCTTTAAAATGCTAATGTAATTATATACAAATGAAGTGAAAAATATTATGAGACATATATAAGGATGCAAAAATGGTAATTTTGGATGATTAAGTCATCACAAATAATTTAAAGGAATAATTACTAAATATTTATGTGATTTAAATGCAAGAAAATTAATTTTAAAGCTCTAAAAATTATAAAAAATTATAGAAAATGCTTGTATAGATTTGTAAACCAAAAAAATGATGTTTTGAAAGTATATATACCATTTGAGAAAATATGAGAGCAAAATTGTGTATCAACAGCTGCCCCTCTTTACCCGAGAATGATGAAAGAGTTGCTGGGAAAAGAAAAATGATGACCAATTTTGGCCGAATTGAATAAGGGATGATGTGATTTGAAAAAAATGGGGGCCAAGCCCTAGTTCCTGAGTTGCCTACATATCCCTGGGGTTAAGGGAATCAGATTGTGTGTTGTTCTGGATCCAACGATGAACAAAACCGATGAAGTTGTTATAGGAATGGTCGCATGTTTCGGAAAGGGTTCTTTTGGGTAGGACAATATCAGGTGAATATATGCGGAGTCATTATTGTGAATTTGAAACGTTATGGATGTGTCATAGAGCGAATATCTGAACGGTCATAGAGTATGTCCGGCCCAAATTCGAACTCATGTCGTGATGACGCCCAACGCCGGGGGTCAGGCAAGCCAACACTTGTGTTACTAACGAGATTACTTTATTTGATAGATTATTCCGAAATTTTGCCAATCTTTAAGGTTTAACATTGTAAAGTGAAATCGTATAACTTAGCCAATTTAGATCAACACAACCAAAAGGACCGTAGATGACATATATACAGTGCCAAAATATAATATCTACTACGTGCCAAGACCTAGTGTCACAAATCTACGGGCGGACTAGTGGAATATACAAAATAAAGTAGAATAATTGTGCTACTGTCTGAAGTAAATGGACAGAAATAGCCAAAAAAACAACTCCAAAGTGCAGTTGAGGATCTCCAAGGGGAAAGCAACTCACAGTAGAGTCGGGTACAGAGTAGGCTCTCAAGATCGCGCTCCGATCTGATAACCAGATGCACCTGCCTCAGAACCTGTACAATTAAGTACATAAGTGTAGCATGAGTACACATAAACAAATATGTACCCAGTGAGTATCCCGTATAATATCGAAGAAGTACTGACGAGAAGTAGACGTGATACTTACTAGGGCCATGAGTAAATAACAGGGCTAAATAAGACTAAGCAAGGATAACAGTCCCGAAATCACAGAGACATGAAATATCAAATATAAATTTACAACTTACTTACTTTTACCTGTCGAATCACAATAGCATATAAAGAACTACTTTCCCTTTTTACATGAAGTAGTTTATATAATAACAACAAGACTCTCAGTCAAATACGCAATACATAGTATGCCAGAGCGTGCGACCGAAGCGTCGCGAAAATAAATGTGCACTGCCGAGGGTCGAATGGCTCGAACCATAGATGCATCTATTACCCCGCTCGCGAATCGATCATGCGACGCGGTTTACATAATGATAAGGCTATCCCGATCACGAATCATACATGTGATGCGGGTGCTCATATACACACACATGATTATTAGAAATTCAGGCATTTAACAGAGATCATACTTAAAAACAAGAAATTAAGTAATGAAATTTATAACATGACTTCCTAATATCTTCATGCCATTTCAAGAAACTCAACATTTCAATTAGGGATACATGAAGGCACATAAAAGCATGCTCGTGGGTCCTAAAACTACCCGACATAACAATAATAGCCGCTACGTACGGACTCTCGTCACTTGGTACGTACATAGCCCCAACAGACATTAACATATAAAATTTAGATCACCTATGGGGACAATTCCCTCTTACAAGGTTATAAAGGAGACTCACCTCGTGCCGAATCTACTTCCCGGACCAACAACGCGCCCGAAACTCCGAACTCTACACCAGAGGACTCGAAACTAGCCAAATGTTATACAAATACATCAATTTATGCTCAAAGTATGGAAATTCTCCTATTTAATTAGTAAATTCATCATTCTTGAAGAAATTCCAAAATTCGCCCCCAGGACCGCACGCTCGGATTCCGAAAATTCACGAAGGAAACACTCACCAATAACCTAAGGATTGTCAATACATGATTTTTACTTGATTTCATAGCTAATTGACGGGTAATTCCCTAATTTTCTCGAAAGCCCTAGGTTACTACCCAATTCTTGATTTTTCACTAATTTAGAAGGTTAATTTAACTAAGAATTCATGAATTAAAATGACTTTGGGGTAGAATTTACTTACCTCTCAGTGGTTGGGTCGTGGAGTCCTTTTTCCAAGCTCTCAAAGTCTTTTAATGGAGGAAAGAATGAGGAAACAATGAAGAATCCCGTGTTTTAAAGAAACACACTTCCTAACAGTGGTTCCTCACCTGCGGCTCAAGGACCGTACCTGCGGTCTCGCACCTGCTAGCAAAGGCTCGCACCTGCGGAAATGGACGAGGAGGCCTGGGCCCGCACCTGCGGAGAGGAGACCGCGTCTGCGGCTCTACTTCTGCGGAACATTGTCCGTACCTACGAGAAATGGGCTTCCCGCTGGGGGTCGCACCTGCGACTGGGCAACCGCACCTGCGGTCACACCAGAACAGGTGCACCAAGAACTTTTTTAGTTGGGTTTCGGCCTCGTTTGGTGTCAGAGAGGCACCTGGGCCAACCCGAGCCCCCGTCCAAATATACCAACAAGTCCCAAATCATAATACAGACTCGCTCGAGCCTTCGGAACACTAAAAACAATGCAAAAACTGAAAATCACACCTCAAAACCCCTAGAATCAAAAGTTAAGAACTTCAAGTTCTTGAATTTGATATCAATGCGCCGAACCGACCTATACTACTCGGAATGACACAAAATTTTGCAGGCAAGTCATAAATGACATAATAGAACTATTCCTGATCTCAGAATTCCGTTCGGACCTCGATAACACAAAAACATGTTCCAAACCAAATTTCAAACTTAAGGAAATTCTTGTTTCGATATTGGGCGCCGAAACGCCCCTGGGTCATCCAAAACCCATTCTGAACATACACCCAAGTCCGAAATCATCATACAAAGCTACCGGAACTGTCGGAACTCGATTCCGAGGTCGTTTACTCAAAATGTTGACCGAAGTCAAACTTGGCCAAAAAGGCCAACCTTAAGGAACTACGTGTTCCTATTCTTCTCTAAACATTTCCAAATCCCGAACCACCCGTCCCCGCAAGTCATAAATCATAATAAGCCGCTATGGGAAGTTTCATTTAGGAGAACGGGGTCCGATAACGCAAAACGACCGGTCGGGTCGTTACATTCTCCACCTCTTGAACAAACGTTCGTCCTCGAACGGGTCTAGAATCATACCTGAAGTGTTGAATAAGTGCGGATATCTGCTTCGCATGTCCTCCTCGGACTCCCAAGTCGCCTCCTCGACTGGTTGGACTCTCCCCAACTCGCCTCAACACCTCGAAAGGACCTATGAACCGCGGGCTCAGCTTGCCTTTCTTCCTGAATCTCATAATACCCTTCATCGGCGAGACCTTCAACAGAACCTTGTCTCCCTCCATAAATGACACATCACGTGCCCTCTGATCCACGTAACTCTTCTGCCTGGACTGTGCTGTGCGGAGCCTCTCCTGAATCAACTTCACCCTCTCCAGAGCATCCCTCACCAGGTCGGTGCCATATAACTTAGCCTCGCCAGGGTCAAACCACCCGATAGGAGAACGACATCGCCGACCATACAAAGCCTCAAATGGAGCCATCTCGATCCTGGACTGATAACTATTATTTTAAGAAAACTCGGCCAAAGGAAAGAATTGGTCCCACTGACCTCCAAAGTCAATCACACATGCCCTGAGCATGTCCTCCAATATCTGTATTGTACGCTCCGACTGGCCATCAGTCTGAGGGTGAAATGCTGTGCTGATATCTATCTGGGTACCCATCTCACTATGCAATGCTCTCCAGAAATGCGAGGTGAACTGAGGACCTCGATCTGATATAATGGACACCGGCAGACCATGCAACCGGACTATCTCCTGAATGTAGATCTAGGCCAACCTCGCAGAAGTATAAGTAGTAGACACTGGAATGAAATGCGCCGATTTGGTCAATCTATCCACAATGACTTAAACCGCGTCAACCTTCCGCAAATTCCGAGGCAACCCAACCACGAAGTCCATAGTGATGTGCTCCCACTTTTACTCAGGAATGGGCATCTGCTAAAGTAGGCCTCTTGGCCTCTGGTGCTCACACTTAACCTGCTGGCAATTAAGACACCTAGCCACGTATTCCACAATGTCCCTCTTCATCCGTCTCCACTAGTAATGCTACTTCAAATCACGATACATCTTTGTAGCACCAGGATGAACTACTGAGAACTGTGTGCCTCCTCTAGAATCTTCCCTCTAAGGCCATCGACATTAGGAACACATAAACGACCCTGAAGTCTCAGAACACCATCCTCGCCAATGGTAACCTCCTTGGCCCTACCCTGAACCACTATCTCCCGTAGCTCTGCCAAACACAGATCATCATGTTGCCGAGCCTTAATCTCCCGCAATAACGAAGACTGAGCAACCGCATGTGCTAAAACTCAACAAGGCTCTGAAAGGTCTAATCTCACCAGGAGATTAGCCAAGGACTGAATGTCCAAGGCTAGAGGTCTCTCCTCTGCTGTAATGTAAGCCAAGCTACCCATACTCTCTGCCTTCCTGCTCAAAGCATCTGCTACCACATTTGCCTTGCCCGAACGACAAAGAATGATGATATCATAATCCTTCAACAACTTAAGCCATCTGCGCCGCCTCAAATTAAGATCCCTCTGCTTGAACAAGTTCTAAAAGCTGTGGTGGTCTGTATAAACCTCACAGGATACCCCATATAAGTAGTGCCTCCAAATCTTAAGAGCATGAACAATCGCCGCCAACTCCAAATCGTGCACAGGGTAATTTTTCTCATGAACCTTCAGTTGGCGCGAAGAATAAGCAATAACTCTCCCTTCCTGCATCAACACACACCCCAAATCCACGCGTGAAGCATCTCAATACACTTTATACATCCCTGAACCGAAAGGCAATACTAGAACTGGTGCTGAAGTCAATGCTGCCTTGAGCTTCTGAAAGCTCGCCTCACACTCGTCGGACCATCAGAACGGGGCATTCTTCTGAGTCAATCTAGTCAATGGGGCTGCAACAGAAGGAAACCCCTCCACAAATCTACGATAATAGCCTGCTAGGCCCAAGAAGCTCCCGATCTCTGTAGCTGAAGTAGGACACGACCAACTCTGAACTGCCTCAATCTTCTGGGGATCAACCTTGATACCCTCTCTGTATACCACATGCCCCAAGAATTCCACAGAATCTAACCAGAACTCACACTTGGAGAACTTAGCATATAGCTTCTGTTCCAGCAAGGTCTGGAGCACAACTCTCAAATGTTGCTCGTGCTCACCCAGGCTACGTGAGTAAATCAAGATGTCTTCAATGAAGACAATGACAAATGAATCAATATACGGCCTGAACACCCTGTTCATCAAGTCCATGAATGCAGCTGGGGCATTAGTCAAGCCAAAAGACATCACCAGGAACTCATAGTGGCCATATCTCGTATGAAAAGCAGTCTTCGGAACATCTGAGGTCCGAATCTTCAACTGATGATATCCCGATCTCAAATCAATCTTAGAAAACACCTTAGCACCCTGCAACTGGTCAAACAAATCATCGATGTGCGGCAAGGGACACTTGTTCTTAATGGTGACTTTGTTAAATTGGCGGTAATCAATACACATCCGCATGGACCCATCCTTCTTCTGCACAAATAAGACCGGAGCACCCCATGGGGACACACTCGGTCTGATAACCCTCTTAGCTAACAACTCCTCAAGCTACTCCTTCAACTCCTTCAGAGCCATACGGTACGGGGAAATTGAGATAGACTGAGTGCCCGAAGTTACATTAATGCAGAAATCAATATCACGATCCGGAGGCATGCCCGGAAGGTCTGAAGGAAATACATCAGCAAACTCTCGAACAACTGGCATTGAATCAATCGTCGGAGACTCGATGGTGGTGTCCCTCACATAAGCAAGATAGGCCAGACAACCCTTCTCGACCACATGTCGAGCCTTCATGAATGAAATAACCTGGATGGCTGCACTGACTGAGGAACCTCTCCACTCCAGCCTAGGCGACTCGGGCATGGATAAAGTAATTGTCTTGGCATAGCAATCTAGCACGGCATGATAAGGAGATAGCCAATCCATGCCTAGAATAACCTCAAAATCGACCATGTCGAGCAATAAAAGGTCCGCTCTGGTATCGAACCCACAGAAAGTGATCACACAAGACCAATAGATCCGGTCTACCACCACAGAATTGCCCATAGGAGTGGACACATATATAGGAGAATCCAATGACTCACGAGGAACATCCAAGAACCAAGCAAATAAGGCTGACATATGAATAAGTGGATCCTGGATCAAATAGCACTGATGCCTCTCTACCACATACTGAAATAGTACCTGTGATCACGGCGTCTGAGGTCACTGCATCTGCTCGGGCCGAATAGCATAGAATCTGGCTGGTATACCGGAAGACTGACCTCCGCTGGAATGAATAGGAGCTGGTAGAGCTCCTCCTGTCTGGCCTCCACCTCTGGGACAACCTCTACTAGTCTGTCCTCCACCTCGGGGTGGACGGGGCGCCGGTGCTAAGTATGTATGCTGATAACTCTGCTGAACAGCCTTGCCCAGAAGCCTGGGACAAGTCCTCCTCATATGGCCTGAATCCTCACACTCATAACATTTCACTGGTGGAATGGCCTGCTGCCTTGAAGAAAGACCTTGGATAACTGGGGGACGATGAGGACCCTTTGGCATGGCACTAAAGTAAGGACTAGAAGACCCTTGATGACCGGAATACCCGCCGGAGTAACCCCGAATGGCTGGTGGGAGGTAAGTACTCTCCGGCATAGCGCTGAAATAAGGCCTCACTGAAGCACCACGGGGAGGTGGTGGAGGAGCTGAATATGGAGGCCTGCTAGGCTGGCCTCTGCTGAACTGACCCCTACCCCTGGCTGGGGCACCTCTGAAATCTCCAAAAAATCTAACTCTCTTGTCCTGCTGACCCTGCCCTCTGCCCCTCGAACGATAACCCTCAATCCGACGAGCTATATCGACCACAAGCTGATAGGGTGTCCCCATCTCCACCTCTCGGTCCATGTTGGCCCTAATACCTGAGTGCATCCCAACTAAAAATCTCCGCACTCTCTCAGCGTCAGTAGGAAGTATCATAAGGGCATGACGAGACAACTCAGAAAACCTGGCCTCGTAGTCTTTCACTGACATCTGTCCCTGCTCCAGCTGCTCAAACTGATACCGCAGCTCTTCCCTCCCGGAGGGTGGAATATATCTGTCTAGGAATAACTGAGTGAACTTCTCCCAAGAGATAGGAAGGGAACCTGCTGGTCTACCAAGGATGAAGGACTGCCACCATCTGCGGGCTTTGCCCTCAAGCTGAAAAGTAGTGAAATCTACGCCATGGAATTCTAATATCCTCATGTTGTGCAGTCTGTCCCTGCACCTGTCAATGAAGTCCTGAGCATCCTCACCTCGCTCACCCCCAAATACTGGAGGGTGTAGTCGAGGCCATCTATCCAATAACTTTTGCGGATCACCGTCCGCAGCTGGTATGAGCTCTGGTGCTACTGCTACTGGCTGGACCCCACCCACGGGCAGTTTACCCGGGGTATGATGTAATGCCACTGTCTGACCTGTGGCCTGGGCAGTAGGGGTATGGACTCTTCATCCCGCCTGAGAAGTGGCAGGATCTGCTGGAAATAAACCAGCCTGGCACATAGTCTCAATAAATCTCATCATACGGCCCATGACCTCCCGGAAGCCTGGCGCCATCATGAAGTCCACTAAAGCAGGATCTGCTGGGGGCACCTTGTCCTGCTCCTCAATGATAGGATCCTCTAGTGGTGGTGCAACTGGAACAGCTCCGGGACGCCCTCGTCCCCTACCTCGGGCCGGTGCCCTCCCCCGACCTCTGCCACGACCTCTAACGGCGGGGGTAGCGGCCCTTCCGGGGTCTAAAACATAGGATGCGCGCGTCCTCACCATGTGTGAGAGAATAGAAGAATGAGTTTTAGTACACCATTGACTTTACGATAGAATATGAATAAAGAGAGGTTTACTAACACCCTATAGCCTCCTGAAGATAAGTACAGACGTCTCAGTACCGATCCGCAAGACTACTGGGCCTACCCGTGACTCGTGAGACCTACGTGAACCTAGAGCTCTAATACCATGTTGTCACGACCCAAATTCGAACTCAGGTCGTGATGGCGCCCAACGCCGGGGGTCAGGCAAGCCAACACTTGTGTTACTAACGAGATTACTTTATTTGATAGATTATTCCGAAATTTTGCCAATCTTTAAGGTTTAACATTGTAAAGTGAAATCGTATAACTTAGCCAATTTAGATCAACACAACCAAAAGGACAATATATGACATATATATAGTGCCAAAATATAATATCTACTACGTTCCAAGACCTAGTGTCACAAGTCTACGGGCGGACTAGTGGAATATACAAAATAAAGTACAATAACTGTGCCACAGTCTGAAGTAAATGGACAGAAATAGCCAAAAAGACAACTCCAAAGTGCTGCTGAGGATCGCCAAGGGGAAATCAGCTCACCGTAGAGTCGGGTACATAGTAGGCTCTCAAGATCGCGCTCCGGTCTGATAACCAGATGCACCTACCTCATAACCTGTACAATTAAGTACATAAGTGTAGTATGAGTACATATAAACAAATATGTACCCAGTGAGTATCCCGTCTAATCTCGAAGAAGTACTGACGAGAAGTAGACGTGATACTTACTAGGGCCATGAGTAAATAACAAGGCTAAATAAGACTAAGCAGGGATAACAGTCCCGAAATCACAAAGACATGAAATATCAAATATAAATTTACAACTTACTTACTTTTACCTGTCGAATCACAATAGCATATAAAGAACTACTTTCCCTTTTTACATGAAGCATTTTATATAATAACAACAAGACTCTCGATCAAATACACAATACATAGTATGCTGGAGCGTGCGGCCGAGCGTCGCGAAAATAAATGTGCACTGACGAGAGTCGAACGGCTCGGACCATAGATGCATCTATTACCCCGCTCGTGAATCGATCGTGCGAAGCGGTTTACATAATGATAAGGCTACCCCGCTCACGAATCATACATGTGACGCGGGCGCTCATATATATACACAGAATTATTGGAAATTCAGGCATTTAACAGAGATCATACTTAAAAACAAGAACTTAAGTAATGAAATTTATAACACGATTTCCTAATATCTTCATGCCATTTCAAGAATAAGAAGCAACTCAACATTTCCATTAGGTATACATGAAGTCACATAAAAGCATGCTCATGGATCCTAAAACTACCCGACATAACAATAATAGTCGCTACGTACGGAATCTCGTCACTTGGTACGCACATATCCCCCACAGACATTAACATATAGTAATTAGATCATCTATGGGGACAATCCTCTTACAAGGTTAGAAATGAGACTCACCTCGTGCCGAATCTACTTCCCGGACCAAAAACGCGCCCAAAACTCCGAACTCTACACTCGAGGACTCGAAACTAGCCAAATGTTATACAAATACTTCAATTTATGCTCAAAGTATAAATTCTCCTATTTAGTTAGTAAATTCATCATTCTTGAAGAAATTCGAAAATTCAGCCCCAGGCCCGCACGCTCGGATTCCGAAAATTCACAAAGGAAACACTCACCCATAACCTAAGGATTGTCAATACATGATTTTTACTTGATTTCATAGCTAATTGACGGGTAATTCCTTTATTTTCTCGAAAGCCCTAGGTTACTACCCAATTCTTGATTTTTCACTAATTTAGAAGGTTAATTTAACTAAGAATTAATGAATTAAACTGACTTTGGGGTAGAATTTACTTACCTCTCAGTGGTTGGGTCGTGGAGTCCTTTTTCCAAGCTCTCAAAGTCTTTTAATGGAGGAAAGAATGAGGAAACAATGAAGAGTCCCATTTTTTAAAGAAACACACCGCCTAATAGTGGTTCCGCACCTGCGGCTCAAGGATCGCACATGCGGTCTCGCACTTGCAAGCAAAGGCTCGCACCTGCGGAAATGGACAATGAGGCCTAGGCCCTCACCTGCGGAGAGGAGACCGCATCTGCGGCTCCGTTCCTGTGGAACATTGTCCGCACCTGCGAGAAATGGGCTGCCCGCTAGGGGTCGCACCTGCGAGGCTGGGACCGCAGGAGCGGTCCCGCACCTGCGACTGGGCAACCGCACCTGCGGTCACACCAAAACAGGTGCACCAACAACTTTTTCAGCTGGTTTTTGGCCTCGTTTGGGTTCCGAGAGGCACCTGGGCCCACCCGAGCCCCCGTCCAAATATACCAACAAGTCCCAAATCATAATACGGACTCTCTAGAGCCTTCGAAACACTCAAAACAACGCAAAAACTCAAAATCACACCTCAAAACCCCTAGAATCAAAACTTAAGAACTTCAAGTTCTTGAATTCGATATCAATGCGACGAACCGACCTATACTACTCGGAATGACACCAAATTTTGCAGGCAAGTCATAAATGACATAACAGAACTATTCCGGTCTCAAAATTCCGTTCGGACCTCGATAACACAAAAACATATTCCAAACCAAATTTCAAACTTAAGGAAATTCTTATTTCGATATTGGGCGCCGAAACGCCCCTGGGTCATCCAAAACCCATTCCGAACATACTCCCAAGTCCGAAATCATCATACGAAGCTACCGAAACTATCGGAACTCGATTTCGAGATCGTTTATTCAAAATGTTGACCGAAGTCAAACTTGGCCAAAAAGGCCAACCTTAAGGACATGCGTGTTCCTATAATGCTCTAAACATTTTAAAATCCCGAACCACCCATCCCCGCAAGTCATAAATCACAATAAGCCGCTATGGGAAGTTTCATTTAGGGGAACGGGGTCCGATAACGCAAAACGACCGGCCGGGTCGTTACATTCTCCACCTCTTAAACAAACGTTCGTCCTCGAACGAGTCTAGAATCATACCTGAAGTGCTGAATAATTGAGGATATATTCTCCGCATATCCTCCTCGGACTCCCAAGTTGCCTCCTCGACTGGTTGGCCCCTCCACTTGACCTTTACGGCAGATTATGTTTGAAACAATTGATAGATGTAAACGTTGTGAACGAAAATCGGAGCAAAGATTGCTCCTATTTGGAGAACGGTTGCTTCCTGGATTACCTGCAAAACTTAAACATAGCGCATGCGAATATATACAGGTTATTGAGAGAATTTAAACATGATGCAAATTCCCTTTGGACTATGAAGATTGTCTTTGGATGGTGGTGATGATGTCCTTAGACCATGACGTCCTGGGCCATGAATCGTGTGATAAGGGATTCGCAAGCTATGAAATGATGTCCTCGGGCCATGAGGATGGTGCCTCTGGACCATGACGCCTTTGAATAATGATGTGCACTTTTGAGAGATCCTCAAGCCATGGAATGGTGTCTTCTGGCTACGAGGATGATGCCTTTGGACTATGACGCCT
The DNA here is from genome assembly GCA_005239495.1 of Nicotiana undulata. Lineage (NCBI taxonomy): Eukaryota > Viridiplantae > Streptophyta > Magnoliopsida > Solanales > Solanaceae > Nicotiana > Nicotiana undulata. The sequence goes on from ML285101.1 coordinate 24,857, forward strand.
TCGGACAAAATGGCGATCTTTCAGCCCATGAAATGCAAAGATATGATATTTGGTCATATGCAGAGATAAGACAAGACAAGGCTTAGTATTGTGTAAGATGACGGCAGTGCTTATCCCTAGGTTAACAGAGGACAATGCTAGGTCTTAGATGGCGTAGTGGAGATAGTATTTAATCTTATGCAAGGAAAATGTAGTGCTTAGCCTTATGCCAAAAGGGAAGACAATGCTTAGTCTTGTGCAGGGAAAACCAATGCTTAGCATTATGCAATTAGGGAGGCAATACTTAGCCTCATGCAAAGAGGAGACAATGCTTAGCCTCATGAAGGGAAAGCCAGTGCTTAGCCTTATGCAATTAGAGAGGAAATGCTTAGCCTCATGCAAAGAGGAGACAATGCTTAGTCTCGTGCAGGGAAAGGCAGTGCTTAGCCTTATGGAATTAGGGGGGCAGTGCTTAGCCTCATGTAGGAAGATGAGACGATGCTTAGTCTCATGCAAATAAGGGAGGCGGTGCTCAGCCTTGTGCAAGAAGAGGAGACAATGCTTAGTCTCATGCAAAGAAAGGCAGTGCTTAGCCTTGTGCAAGGAAAGGGCGGCGCTTAGCCTTATGCAATTAGGGAGGCAATGCTTAGACTCATGCAAAGAGGAGACAATTCTTAGTCTCATGCAGGGAAAGGTAGTGCTTAGCCTTATGCAATTAGGGAGGCAATGCTTAGCCTCATGCAAAGAGGAGACAATGCTTAGTCTCGTGCAGGGAAAGACAATGCTTAGCCTTATGCAATTAGGGAGGCAATGCTTAGCCTCATATAGGGAAAGGCAATGCTTAGCCTTATGTAATTAGGGAGGCAATTCTTAGCCTCATGCAAAGAGGATACGATGCTTAGTCTCATGCAGGGAAATGCATTGTTTATCCTTATGCAATTAGGGAGGCAATGCTTAGCCTCATGCAAAGAGGAGACAATGATTAGTTTCATACAGGGAAAGGCAGTGCTTAGCCTTATGCAATTAGGGAGGCAATTCTTAATTAGCCTCATGTAAGAAAACGATGAGTGATAGTGAGAAAGTATATTATTTCTTAGCTGGAGATGTTTGCGCTAGATAATTTGTTGTCTCGAAGGTAGTGAATTGATGTGTTTGCAGATTTCATTGTCTTATTGTGCCTGCATCCAAAGAAAAATTGTGAGTTCTGTGGGGGAAGGTTGATTCACGCTTTTGTCTTCTGTTTTACCTTTGCTCCTGTCTTGAGGTCCTATTTGAGTTACCCTGGGTAGCATTTGGCTGTCATAGAAATAACATTTTCGAAAAATATGCATGCATTTGATAAATATAGTTATTTGAAATGTAGTAGTATGCGTTTCAAATAATTTGGATGGCCGGTGACTTTGACACATTCTAGAGACATTGCGACCTCCTTGCTTTAAAATTTTGAGGCCCCCCCTCAAAGTTCTGCCTTAGTTTAGATGCATACTTCTAACAACATTTTTTGGCTATTCCGCATATGACGAAGTTGGGTGAACTTGCGATCTTACCCCAATTTATGATCATGGGGGAAATGAAGATTTTATTAAGATGTGACCGAACCCACAGGGCTGTCTACGTATTCCCTCTTAAATATGAATCATGTCAAGCGTAGTTCAGTTACATCAAATGAAGAAATTTAAACAATCCTAAACATAGTATCTCTTTACTGCGTCTGATTTGATAGGTTTGGACGAATCTCTCCGTCCATTTCTGCAAGTGTAAGTGCTCCTCCTGTTAGTACCCGATGAACCATGTAGGGACCTTGCCAATTGGGTGAAAATTTCCTTTAGCTTCATCTTGATGCGGGAAGATTCGCTTTAGCACCAACTGCCCCGATGTGAATTGCCTTGGTCTGACCTTTTTGTTGAAAGCTGTTGCCATTCTATTCTGGTAGAGATGACCGTGACATACTATATTCATTCTCTTTCCATCATTGAGGGCCAGTTGTTCATAGAGGATTTGTACCTATTCTGCGTCACTTATCTCAACTTCTTTTATGATTCTTAGAGATGGGATTTCTACTTCGGAAGTGATAACCGCTTGAGTACCGTAACCAATAAATAAGGAGTTGCCTCAGTTGATGTGCGAATTGTGGTACGATACCCAAAAAAAGCAAATGGTAGCTTTTCGTGCCATTGTTTGTAATTATCTACCATTTTCCTCAATATCTTCTTGATGTATTTGTTGGCGGCTTCTACAACTCCATTCATTTTGCGGCATGTATGCTCTAGAATTCTCACACATATCCTTCATCAGATCACTGTTAAGGTTGGTGGAGTTGTCGGTGATGATTGACTCTAGTACTCCGAATCGACAAACAATGTGATCCCGAACAAAACCTGCAATGACCTTCTTAGTTACAGCTTTGTAAGATGCGGCTTCAAACTTATTTGTGAAATAGTCTATAGACACTAGAATAAATCTATGCCCATTTGAAGCAGCGGGTTTGATCAAATCGATGACATCCATGCCCCAAGCAGAGAAAGGCCAGGGTGCACTTGCTGCATTGAGTTCATTGGGTGGCACTCGTATCTTATCAGCATGTATCTGGCATTGGTGACACTTCCGGACGTACTTGATGCAGTATGTTTCCATGGTCACCCAGAAATACCATGCTCTTAGTATTTTCTTGGCTAAGCCAAAACCATTCATCTGTGGCCCGCAAGTTCTAGCGTGTATTTCCTCGAGCAATATGGATACTTCTTTGGCATCGACACACCGTAATAATCCCAAGTTTGGAGTCCTTCTATACAGAATCCATCCGCTTTTAAAGAAGTGGTTGGCTAACCTTCAGAGTGTGCGTTTCTGAGTATGATTTGCGTGCTCTGGGTACTCTTTTTTTTCCAAGTATTCTTTGATGTCGTGGAACCATGGATTTCCATCACTTTCTTCTTCAACATGAACACAATAAGCTGATTGCTTATGAATTCCTATTGGGATAGGATTGATGAAATTCTTGTCTGGGTGTTGTATCATGGAAGGTAAAGTGGCCAATGCATCTGCGAACTCATTTGGAATCCTCAGAACATGTTTGAATTCTATCTTCCTGAACCTCTTGACAATCTCTTGTACACAGTGCAGATATAGCAATATCTTGATGTTCTTTGTAGCCCATTCTCCTAAAACCTAATACACCAAATGGTCGGAATCTCCAATCACCAGCAAATCTGGATAGTGTCAGCCTGTTTCTGACACTAAGACAACTCCGGTACCCACTCATTTGAAGTTTTTAGCTCCATCGAAGAACATTCTCCAACCATCGTATGCTTCGGTGATATCTTCTCCCACAAAAGATACCTCCTCGTCGGGTAAATACGTTTTCAATGGTTCATATTCTCCTTCTACAGGATTTTCTGCCAAATGATCTGCCAACGCTATCCCTCTGACCGCTGTCTGAGTTACATAGATGATGTCGAACTCACTCAGCAATATCTTCCATTTGGCTAACTTTCCCGTAGGCATGGGTTTCTGGAAGATGTATTTCAGCGTATCTATCCTTGATATGAGATATGTGGTGTAGGCACAGAAGTAGTGCCTCAACGTTTAAGCTATCCATGTCAAAACGCAGCAAGTGCGTTCCAGCAAAGAGTACCGTGCTTCATAGGGTGTGAATTTCTTACTCAGATAGTATATGGCCTGCTCCTTTCTTCCTGTCTCATCGTGTTGTCCCAAAACACAACCAAAAGCACCATCTAGTACGGACAAATAAAGCAGCAAAGGTCTTTCTGGTTCCGGTGGGACCTGAATAGGTGGTTTAGATAAATACTCCTTGATTTTGTCGAAGGCTTTCTGGCATTCTTTAGTCTAGCTTGTTGCAACATCTTTCTTCAGCATTTCGAAAATCGTTTCACATATCACAGTTGATTGTGCTATGAAATGGATGATGTAGTTGAGACGCTCTAAGAAACTCATCACATCTTTCTTGTTCTTCGGAGGTGGCAAGTCCTGGATAGCTTTGAACTTTGACGAGTCCAATTCAATCCCTCGGCGGCTGACTATGAATCCTAGCAATTTTTCGGTGGGGACTCTGAAGGCACAATTTGCGGGATTAAATTTCAGATTGTATCTTCGAAGTCGATCGAAGAATTTCTTTAAGTCTGCTATATGACCTGCGCTTATTCTGGATTTGATTATGACGTCACCACGTACACCTTTATTTCCTTGTGTATCATGTCGTGGAAAAGAGTTGTCATAACTCTCATGTAAGTGTCTCCACCATTCTTAAGGCCAAACGACATCATATTATAGCAATACATCCCCCATGGTGTGATAAAAGCTGTCTTTTCAGCATTATCTTCCTCCATCCAGATCTGATGATACCCCGCGAAGCAATCCACAAAATATTGGAGTTCATGTTTGGCACAGTTGTCGATCAATATGTGTATATTGGGCAATGGGAAATCATCTTTGGGACTCGCTCTATTTAAATCCCTATAATCAACACACACTCTGACCTTCACGACTTTCTTCGGGAGAGGCACAATGTTGGACAACCAAGTCGGATACTCAACCACTATGAGAACCTTGGATGTGATTTGCTTAGTGACTTCCTCTTTTATTTTCAAACTCATATCTGGCTTGAATTTTCTGAGTTGCTGTTTTACGGGTGGACACATGGGATCTGTAGGTGGCTTGTGAGCCACTATGGATGTGCTCAAACCAGTCATATCATCGTAGGACCATGCAAAAATATCTTCATACTCTTTCAGGAACCGAACGTATTCTTCCTTCTCTGACGGTGATAGATGAATGCTTATAGGTGTTTCCTTGACTATTTCAGAGTCTCCTAAGTTAACTGTCCCGGTCTCGTCCAAATTAGACTTAGGCTTGTTTTCAAAGTTTTCCACTTCTATGACAATTTCCTCAAGTATTATATCCTCTTCTAGATCCTCTGAATCACTATCCTTATGTTGCGTTGTCTCATTATATGTCACAATCATAGGTTGATCGGGATAAGTAATAATAACGATGTAGAGAAAAAATGTAAAGAATAATAATAAATCCTAAAGCAATGCATTAATAAAAATCTTGAAAACGTCAAACAAGTACATCTCGATGATTCGAGCAATTATTTCAAAATAAAATACTAAAAATATCTTAGATGCTCATAAAATTGATTTAAAAATAATTGATGCTAATTGCCAAGCTACCCAGGAACTTGACGGGCCCGCGATGGTGCAACAGTCCAGTTCTTGAGAACAACTCCTTTCTCCGCGTCTGAATAGTCAGGTCTTCCTCCTCCTCCTCCTCAACTATCGCACTGCAATCCATGTCTTCATCATCCAGAAACAACTTCCTTATGCCAACTAAAGCTTCATCTTCTTCAGAACCCCACATCATGTCAGCTTGTTGAAATGTCTGGTGCAAATGTGGTACTAGTTGTTCCAGCGGATAATAAGGACCACGTCATGGCGGCGACCAATCCTGGTACTCTTGCCAAGTGTATTCATACCCAAGACCAAAAGTTTTACCGTGACGCTTTAGTTGTACCGATTTGGTGATCCCTTGGAGATTCTTGCCAAGACCCTTGCCAGGTTCATACCCCGTCCATAGCAATATGCTTTATATCTTGTTACTTCACCATTTGTCTTTTTCAATTGCGTTGACGCGCTCAATGCGATGGTATGTTTCTCCGCCCATCTTCCTCCTGTTCTCGATATTTGGAACAATCTGATTGGTATAAATGGGATTACTCCCGTCTCCATGGATGATCACCTCCTGATGGTTCCACTCAAACTTCACATCCTGATGTAGAGTAGAAGCTACAGCCCAACAACATGTATCCAGGATCGTCCCAACAATAGATTGGAGGTAGCAGATATATCTAACACTTGAAACTAAACATCAAACCAGGTTGGTCCCATCTGTAGGCTGAGGTTGATCTCTCCAATTGTGGCCCTTCGAGATCCATCAAACGCCTTCACATTCATACTTCCCGCTCGTATCTCGTGCATGCCTTTACCCATCCTCTTTAGAGTAGTCAGTGGACATATGTTGAGACTTGAACCCCCGTATATCAGGACCCTGGCAATGAATTTGTCCTCAAATTGCACTGTGATATGTAGTGCCATGTTGTGACTTAGTCCTTCCAGTGGCAACTCGTCTTAATGAAAAGTAATTTTGTGGCTTTCCAATACCTGTCCGACCATGTTGACCATTTCTCCACTAGTGATGTTGGTGGGTACATAGGCTTCACTTAGCACCTTCATTAGGGCGTTCCTGTGTGTCTCAGAATTTTGCAGCAATGATAAGATGGATATCTGAGCAGGAGTTTTGTTCAAATGATCAACCACAAAGTATTCTCTCACTTTCACTTTTCTCCAAAGGTTGTCAGGGCCAGTTTCAATGACAGGCAGCTTAGATGAAGCTTTTTTGCTCGTTCCTCCCAAGTGCTCGGGTGTATAAACCTTACCAGTTCTAGTCATGCCTTGTGCTGCACATGTTTCTTCCATTTTTGCTTTTCCTTTCCTTCTTGCTTCCGCAACATAATCCCATGGTATTTCTACCATTACGGTGAAGGGTGTGGTCACCTCGACTTTAAACGGTGCTGGTGCGGCTACTTCAACCTCGATCAGTGCCTAGGTTTGTACCACGATAGGCGTGAGAGTGACTGGAGATGTTTTAGGATCATCTCACTCCCGAATGAGCCCAATTGACCCTTCCGAATCCCATTCTTCATCGGTCTATATCACATTTACTCCTTCACCTCTATGATCCGGGAGAGGATTGTTACGAACGTTGGGTGCAACCTTCTTTGCCTGTATGAATTTAGTGTCAATTAATGTCTGAATCTTGTCCTTCAGAGTGCGACACTCATCAATGGTATGAACTTTCATGCATGAGTGATAGGCACATGTCTTGTTTGGGTTAATCCACTGAGAAGAGTTTTCCATAGCAATAACAGGAATGGGAGTGACATAACCGGCAACCTTCAGTCTCTCGTATAGTTGATCTATGGGTTTAGCAATCAGAGTGTATTGTTTGGATGGTCTGCGTTCGAAATTTGGTCTTGGTTTTTGGTAATTTTGGTGGGCTGGTGGTGGTGAGTGGTAATATGCGGGTTGGGTGTTATAAATGTGGTAGGTGACAACAGGTTGTTGGTATCTGGGGGGTGAATGATTGTATGTGGGTGGAGTTGTTTGGTATGGTATAGGAGACTTTGGACCTTAGGCTACCATTACTGCACCCACTTCTTTCTTCTTGGAAATACCTCCTGAATGCAAAGCTTTATTTGTGGCCTGGAGTGCTTCGAAATTTGTCACCATTCCGCTCTTGATCCCTTCTTCTATTCTTTCTCCCAGCTTGATGATGTCAGAGAATTTATGGTTTTCAATAACCATCAGCCTTTAGTAGTATTGCAGGTCTTAAGCTCTGACGAAGAACTTATTAATTTGTTCTTCTTCAAGTGCCGACCTTGCTTTAGTAGCTTCAGATCTCCACCGAGTAGCATACTCGCGGAAGGTTTCCGTTGGTTCCTTCTTGAGATTTTGAATATAGAAAATGTCTGGCGCATTTTCTGTGTTGAATCTGAATCGATCCATGAAATTTGACGCCATGCTCACCCAATTAATCCACTTTTTCGGGTTCAGACTGATGTACCAAGACAAACATTTCCTGTGAGGCTCCTCATGAACAACTTCATACGAATTCATTCATCTTTGCCAACTTCTACAAGTTTGTCACAATAGGTTCTTAGATTCACTTACGAATCACCAATTCTGTCGAACATTTCGAACTTGGGAAGTTTGTAACCCTATGGAAGTTCTACATCTGGTTGAATGCACAAGTCCTCATAATTCAATCCTTCAATGCCCTTGCCACCTTCGACACTCTGAACTATGCTAGTGAGCTTCTTGAGTTCTTCCGCCATGTTATTGATGAGCAGGTCCTTCTCGATGGATTCCGGTATGTATAGGGTTTGTTATGGGATGTGGGGTAAAGTTTCCACATATATGGGATTGCTTTGGTGGACTCCTGGAATCTAGGCATAATTGTGGTCATTGGTTGAGTTTTGGGGATCAAGAGTAGGTTGCGGTGCATTTTGAGGAGTGTGGTAAGTGGTGGTTTGTGGATATTGAGTTGGATGGTGATGATGTTGTTGAGGAGTAGGCACTGGTGGAGGGTTAGGGTTCTGAGGAGGAGTGGTGTATTGATGTGGTGCGGGAGGGTTTGGCAGTGGATTTTGATTCTGTGTGTTATGGGGAGGTGCCGGGTTTTGGGCGTTTGTGTTTTGTTGGTTGATATCAGGGACGTTTAAGGTGAGGGAAAGGTTTGCTAAGTTTCGGACCTGCTCAAGTTCTCCTTGTAACTCCATTATTTTCTGTTCCAGGCGTAGGACCAATTCGTTCTGTGCTGGAGTACTTCGACCATCCGAAGTTTCAACGTTTTCTGCATTGTCCTTTCTGATACCGCTTAAATCGTCCATCTCTCCTTTCCTTTTGCTTTTACCTTTAGGATCACTTGGTGGAGGACCTCTGGATCTAGTGTGATATGCAGATGATTCCAGTATGCACGAACCAACCTTGGGGAATGGTAATAATCAAAAGAAAGAAAAATAAAAGATAACCAAGTCAGTAAAGGATAATAATGCTTGCAATACTGAACATGCTTTGCAAAATCATGTAACAAATTTGCGTCCTAATTTGGGGGACCTCGTTGTGCCTGAGGTAGGACTAAGAGACACATAGACTTGGAGAAATTGATGTCGATAATTGTGTCATTTCATTAATGCGAAAATGAATCAAATCCTTACTAAAATGACAATAACAAGAAAGTTACTAATGGCATTTGCCTTATTACAATCAAACTCTAAAACTAAGCTAAAAAGCAGTAAAGAACATCATTTCCTAATCTACTTGGTCCCAGAAGGACCTTCCCCATGCTTGGCTCTCTTGACTACATCAATCAGATTTCCCAGGTCGCGCATATCCAACAACAGGTAAGCCTTTGCTAGATGCCCCCTTCATTTCCATCCGTTTTCTGACAATCTGAAAGCCTCTTTCTCATCTTTCCCTCAAGCTCCATCACCCCTTGCTCCAAATATTCTAATCTTTCTGTTGATTTAGTGGCGATTTCCCTCCATTCGTTGATTGCTTCCATATCCACTTTGTGTTCCAGATGCCTAGCTTCAGACTCGAAGACCCTTTTGCGTAACCTCCTATACTTGACTTGTGCTTCAACATCGTCATCTATGATACTGTTTTTCATATTAATTCCTGACTTGACATCTCCTACTATGTTCCACTAACAATTATGGGTAGAAGTACACATGGCCAGCATGATACCTATCTGGCTCAATAGTATCATTTTCCACAATGACCTTCTGATTCCACATATGTTGTGACTCGAACTTGAATGGAATAACGTCCCCTTTAAAATCTACTTTGTTGGACCATGTTGGAAACCCGAGGTATAACCTGTTTTCTTCCCGATTGTCTCATTACTCTTATAGGAGAATAAGGATAGATGCCCCTCAACCCGATCAATACTAGGTGAGTAGTCTCTCTTGACCTGATGATGAACTCACTACTAGGAAACCATTCAAACATCCAATGTACCTGCTCGTCCGTCAGATTGCTGAGGAAACGCACCCAGCTCACAACATTTCCAGGTTGTGCAAACTTGTCTGGGATAAATGTCATTATCTTTGGGTGATGGTAAGCTATGTAGTCATTCAACGACGCAGAATCTCTTGGCAATATTCTCCCATCTGGAAAAGTTCTAACAACCAGACTTGTAGTAACAAATTACAACCTTTGAAGTGCCCGAATCCCGGCTTGCACCGATCTAGAGCGCGGTACATTTGGCTAGGATCATGGGTATGATGGTATAAGTCTGTCTTTCGATGCCTTCCATCAAAGTCCTGGAAACCATGGCTAAACCTGTATGAATCCTTCCCCCTTTCATTGGAAATATCAACAACCCCAAGAAGCAGACAATGAACACATAAATCCGACGGTGCGTCCAACCCAAATAAGTAATGGCAAGTTCATCATGATGAAGGTGATATGACTTTATGTGCCCATACCGCTCATACAGGAATTCTAATGGGATGTATGACGTTTCAAACAAAGCAACTCATCATTTTTCTTGAAACCCAGCATTTTCAGAAAACTGTGAGGGTTGCGATTCTCTGGCACTAATAACCCTGGACTATCCCACGACAGCTTACCGAAACCTCCTATTTACTCCAAGAGAGGAGTCATTTCTATGTCATCGAAGCAGAAAACATCCCTTTTCTCATCCCAAAACATAGTAGCGACCTAAATCAATGCTCTATTCGGTCGGATGTCTAGCAAGGACGGAATTACCAAGGACCCTTCTGACATGATTCTTGTCGCTAGGTGCAAGATTCTTTCACTAATCAAGTAGAAGAAGTGGGATGTTTTGGACCATGCCGAACTTGGGGACTTCGTGCTTCATTTTTTGCAAACAAATAGAGTTAGCACTTCCCCCTCCAGATTTGACTGTTTACACACTAATGATAAACATATTGGCCTATTTTATCCAAGTAATGCACATAACGTGACCGTTTCAATTGGGATTGTGGAAATCTCGTCGAACTTTGGACAAGGCGTATCTTAGGGGGCTATCACGTTAACAACGTTCTAACCCGTACTAGGTTTAACATGATGCATGTAAATTTAATGTTCGAGTGAGGTTTCTAGAATGGCCTAGACTAATACTCTCAAGCGGTCAACTTGAGAGGTAAAGGCACGGGATAGTCCATTGCACCACTGATCGACTAGTCTACCGCAAATAAGCCTTTCCGATTTAAAAAAGGGTAATTTTGGAAGAGCGTGGACACTCATCAAGCGCCGCTATGTTTATAGTAGGCATGAGTGGAGTATGATATGGAGCATGTTTTATGCAGAGATAATAACACATTGCCAAGTATTTGAATGATAAATATGTAAAATCGGTAAATACAATATTAAGGTAAAACATGAAAAACATAAAAGAAATACAAAGGAGGAAGTTAGTTCATGGAATATATGTGAAAATGTAATAAATCCAACAAGGGAGTAGGGACGGGAGTGGCATGATATAACAGTCTTTAAACAAATGAAGAGCAGTTATAGAAAATAAGGGTGAATAGGGAAATGGGTCTGCATGTAATAGCAAATTTTAAAAAAATATGGGAAAAGGGATGTGCATTTTATATCAAAGAAGATAATCCACATAAGCCAAGTTCATTATGGTAAGAGCCTAAGTGTAAATCCCCAGCAGAGTCGCCATGCTGTCGCGCCCCGTCTTCTCGCGAAAGCGGGTTTCGACGTGTGACAACTCCTTTTAGAATGGGAGATAGAGCATTAAAAGGAGAAGAGTCTCCACCTAACAGTTTTGAGGTGCGTTAGAGTACCTCTTATGCATATAACTTTGTTTGACTAGTGAAGCCACCAAAGATCGGCTAAGGGCTCAAATTACATCAAAGAGAAGGTGTTAGGCACTCTTCGAGGTCCATAACTATGGGTCTCGACCGAACTTAAGATAATGTGGATTGCAATTAAGCTAAGTGACCAAATAAACCAAGGGAATTTAAAGGTCAAAGAATTTTATTACTACATGATTAGTACAGATCTTAGAGGGTGTTTGGCTAAGCTTATAAGCTGGTCAAACTAGCTTATAAGCACTTTTCGGCTTATCTACGCGTTTGGTAAAGTTAAAAGTGTTTATAAGCCAAGTGCTTATAAGTCAAAAATAAGCCAAAAGCCATAAGCTGACCCCCAGCTTATGAATTTTTAGCTTATAAGCACTTTAAGTTTGACCAAGATTTTTACTATTTTATCCTTAAAATATTCCTTTTTAGAACAAAACTCCTACATCGATAATCATTACCTCAAGTATTCTTTTTCAACCTAACCCCCCCCCCCCCACAACCCCCCACTCTCGCCTCTTCAAGGCTACGATTCTCATTGATTAATTATTAATTATTATAACTTATGATTATATGCTTATCATAAAATAAATTATATTTATCATAAAATTATCTTATCTAAGCACAGTTGTATTTAAAATAAAATGACAAATAGAATATTTTGTAGTTGAATCGATCTGGAATCTAAAATTTTGAAGAAATTACGTCATTATAAGTGTAAACAGTTCTAAGGTTATTTAAGTCATTTTAACATAAAAGAGCTTATCAACACTTTTTTATTAAAAACTGCAGCAACTTATTATCAATTTCAGCACTTGTATCCAAACACGTAACTGCTTATTTATTAAATTAGTTTCAGCACTTAAAAGTGCTTTTCAACCCTTAATGCTTATCAGCTACTTCAAATCAACTAATCCAAACGGGCTCTTAGTATGAATATAGGAATACAACTATTTAGATCTAATAGAAACATATAAAAGAGAGGGGGGTCCTAAGTTTTTTAGCCTAAAGGATCACCCGTGCAACATAATTAATACTTCGTAAATCCCTTAAGGTAGGAAGTTACTCATATTATTCAGCGGCCACAGACTATCATCTCCTGCTACCCAATTACTATGTTAAAGTTGTTTACCTAAAAGCGCTCTAATTCAATTCTATGTCGTGCTCTATGAGTGCACTACTCGTCCCANCCCCAAAGAAATACCAGCACTGTCTGGGACTTCAACATTTCTCTTGTGGTATACCCAGATTCTCAACAAGGAACCATGTTCCTCAACACAACTCAGAATCCATAGAAGAGCTCAAAGCCAAATCACACAACCATAGAGAAACCATATTACCAAACCAACTTACATGTTCATTAGACAATAGGAAGAAGGAATTGGGAAAATTCAGGTTTCAACGTAGAGAAAGTGACTAAAGACCCAAATCCTAGTGTCTCAGAGTTCACAAAGGTCTCAAATGGACACCGAGAAGTGCTCATATTAGGGAGGTCAGTAGTAAGAGCCTTGGTAGCCTTGGGTTTCAGCCGGCTAAGAATGAGAGGTTCAGGATAGAATAGGTAACAAATGAGGGAGAGTGGACAATGGTTGAGGGACAGGAGTTGAAGGGATACACTTATAACTTAAGGTAGACATAGCAAAGTTGAGCATATAGAGAATCTACTCAACAGGTCACATGACTCAGAAGCAGGTTCAACACTTAACACATAGATAGTCACATATTGAAAGAGTTAAGGAATAACAAGTTTGTAGGATAGACAAAGATTATCATATACAAATGCATAATACTAAACAAGCTTAAGTAAGGCAATGCCTTAGAGATTTGAAGCCTAAAGGTCTTAATTATGTCAAACATGGCATGGAAACACAAACTAAGATGACCATTCTAAAGGTTTCAAACATTCACTAAGGATATAAGACTAAGCAAAATAGAAACATGCTGTGAGGGAGTAGATCATAGTTAATAGAAAAGGTCTTAGCACAGATTATATCATATTACATATGCAAGACTATCATTGCAAAGATTCAAAACAGAGTAAACTTCATGTCAAATAGCAAATGTAGGCATTCAGGTATTGACACAGTAGACTAATTAACTAAAGAAGGTCCCAGTTATGCCAGGGATTCATCCTAATATCATGAAACAGTTCAAAACATGGTAGGGAAAACAAGTTGAGGTGACTATTCTAAAACCACAAACAATCACTAAAGGGGTATGAGATCAAGTGAGCATGCTGAGTGACAAAAATAACAGAGAAACAAGTCACAGGTTATTACAAATGCGAGGCATTCATTACAGAGATTCAGGACAAAGCAGGTAAGTATATTCATGAACACTCAGGCATCAATACACTAGATAAACGAGCTTAGGAAGGTTCAGGTTATCCAAGTTAGACATAGACAATCACAGAACTAGCAGCATTAGGGGAAGTTAAATGCTAAAGAGACTTAAAACGAGTGTAATGTTAACAGAATCGTGCATGAAAGTAACCCAGAGACACATTAAACCATAGATTTCATAAGTGAGAACACATGCAAATCATAGACATATAAAAATGAAATTGCAAAAGGTCAAGGGACTTACTAGTTAAACGAACAACAATAAAGAACAAAAGATCCACAAGAACCTAGAATCTCAATGCGTCAAAGTTCCCAAGAGCTTCAAAAGAACCCCAGGCAATGCTCGCACCAAGAGAAAGTTCGAAAAATAAAATCTTAGTGGCATTGGCTTTTAGTCGGCCAAGAACAAAGTACAGAACAAGAGAATGAGGAAATCACAAAACAAAGTTCCAATTTTTAGTGAAAGTATATTGCTTAAGGTCTATCCTAAAGGGGAATGGGGAGGGATTTATATAGTAGTAAAATTGGACGAATAAATAAGGAAACAATGTAAATAAAACCAACAATAAGGAAAGAAAGCATGCAAAATCGATTCAGATCAATTTAGGAGAGAAAACGGGTAAACCCTAGTTCAAGCGAGAGAACACAAATCGACAGAGATCTCACTGAATCGGGCTCACATAACATGGTACTGAGTGTATATAGAAGACATAATGCTCAGAATCAAGGGTTCAAGACACTTTAGTTCGATCTCAAAAGATATCACTTGCCAAACTTAGGCAAGCACCTAAGTAACGACACAAATAGACGACTAGTAGTGAGAGGAGACCAATAAGGTAAGTGAATCAATGATTGATTCCATTTTAGAGAGGATTTGGAGAGGTTGAAAGATGAAGCGGCTAGGGTTCGTAGAAGAAGGGGGAAGGTTGGAGAGAGTGTGAAGGCGTTTGTAAAGAGACGAATGAGTCTCTAGGATTTAGGTGGGGGGGGGGAGTAATTAAAAGTGGGGGTTAATCGTGGGCCGTTGAGCTTAGAGATCAACGACCAGGGTTTCAAAAAGGGACTGGGGCGGGTCATTTTAGAGGGTTCCGGCCGGGTTGGGTTTGGGGTCATTGGGCTTAGGTCATTGGGCCAATTTGGTCTAAAAATTGGTTTAGAGGTTTGTCTACTATTTAAATACACCAAATTTATAAAAATAACTTATAAAAATGATTAATAATCAAATAAAATATTATTTATGCACTAAAATGATTAAAAATAATAATTCATCATTATAAAAATATAAAAATGCTATTTTGACACAAATAATAAATAAGGAGCATTTTTATATGAGTATAGGCTATTATTGCAAAATTGTGCAAATAGCTTTAAAATGCTAATGTAATTATATAAAAATGAAGTGAAAATATTATGAGACATATATAGGGATGCAAAAATGGTAATTTTGGATGATTAAGTCATCACAAATAATTTAAAGGAATAATTACTAAATATTTATGTGATTTATATGCAAAAAAAGTAATTTTAAAGCTCTAAAAATTATAACAAATTATAGAAAATGTTTGTTAGATTTGCAAACTGAAAAATGATGTTTTGAAAGTAAATGTACTATTTTAGAAAATATGAGGGCAAAATTGGGTATCAACACTAGGCCATCTCACATGGCAGGATAAGATTATGACAGAACTAAACAGGCGTTGTCGGGTGCTTCTAATAACGCGAATGGACGAGGTTTAGTTCCTACCGGTGCTCTCACAAATCAAACAACACAGACGGTCGACAACAACACCCCAAGTGGCGAGGTCGACTTCGATGGGGCTGGGGGGAGCAGATTCGGTCACAACAACGAGAGTGATAAAGCTAACTCTTACGGTTTATAAGGGAACTAAACGCCCGCATGGACCAAATACCGGGTGCACCACCGGTGCTGAAAAGGGATGAACTCAGAGAAGTATGCTCAGTTGATGTACAAACCAAGTGCGACACCAGAATTGATCCCGAAGTGGTTTAAAATGCTTGACGTGCCGAAATATGATGGGACTTCGGATCCTCAGGAGCGTATTACCACTTATACAACTGCGGTGAAGGGGAACGATTTATCTCCCCACGAGATCGAATTTGTTTTGCTGAAAAAATTCGGAGAGACTCTCATGAGGGGAGCCTTGACATGGTATTCATTGTTACCAGAGCATTCCATATATTCCTTTGAGATACTCGCGGATTCTTTCATTAAGGCTCATGTTGGGGCCAGAAATGTGAAGGCCTGGAAGGCCGACATATTCAGAATTATACAAGGAGAGTCTGAACTGCTGCGGGAATTTCTAACCCGGTTCTAGAAGGAAAGAATGTTGTTCTCGCCTATCTCGGATGAATGGGAGGCTGAAGCATTCACAACGGGTTTGAATCCGAGAAGTTCCGATGCTTCCCCAAAGTTGAATGAAGGTTTGCTCGAATTCCAAGCGACGACTTGGGAGGATGTGCACAACCAGTACGAGTCAAAGATAAGGATTAAGGATGATCAGATCAGCTTCACAGCGTCAAAGGTCGGGAGAAGAATGAAAAAAATCAAAAGAGGATTTCGACACAGATCCACGATCTTCGAGGGGATATTTTTTGCCCTATGAATGAGCCGAAGGACACGACAGAGGTTTTCGGTCGGTAGACAGGTTCATTACCGACAGAAGAACTGATCGTGGTCGGAATAACAGATCGTTGCAGGACAAAGAAACGTCGGGTTCTCGGGATCCTTCCTATCCCAAGCTATCAGAATAAGACTTTAACGTTAGTGTAGTAGATTTGGTATCGACCATGAGGAAGATTAAAGAAGCAAGACTCCCGAAGTTGATGAGATTCGATACCAGCTAGAGGTACCCTAATTTGTGGTGGGAATACTACGTGACGAATGGCCACCGGACTGGGGACTACCGACATCTGCGTGAAGAAGTGCCGACACTAGGGAATTCTTAAGTGACCGAGCCAAAAATAATTATGTACTCAACCGTGATAACATGGAGCCCTAAAAAATAGAAGATGATCCCTCGCGCCAGAGGATCAACATTATTATCTTGGAGAACGAGATTAACGGGGTTACCTTCTCAGTAGCAAAGAAGATAACCCTTTTCGAGGTTGTGGATGGTGATATGGGTTACAACATTATGCTGGTAAGACCGTGGTTGCTCGAGAAAGTCGTACCATCAGCGTATCATCAGCTACTGAAATTCCCAACTCCCAAGGGGATTAAACAGATGAAAGGCGACCAACCGACGGCAAGGGAGATGAATGCAATTTTGGTTTCCAATAGTAAAGGGATGGAGCATGTGGCATAAAAATTACAGGAACCGGCGCCTGCTCCCCAATCAAGTGAAGTTAACCAGGGGGAAGAAGTGTCAGAATCCTATCAGGTGCCAGGATATTTCCAAGTACCAGAAGAGACGGACACAATGAAGTCCACCGCGGAAGAGCTTGAGCAAGTCGCACTGTTTGAAAAGTTCTTGGAGAGGAAATTTCACTTGGGGACAAGACTGCACCCTGAGCTCAGGTCTGGATTTTATTGAGTTTCTTAAATTTAATGCCGATTGTTTTACGTGGTCGTATGCGAATATGACAAGTATCCCGACGGAAGTGGCCGTACACAAGTTAAGTTTGGATCCCAACATCCCTCTGGTAAGAAAAAAGAAATGCCCTATTGCAGAGGCAAGAAATAAATCTGTCAAAAAAGAGGTAGCTCGCCTGCTTGATATTAGCTCGATCTGAGAGGTAAAGTATCCGGACTGGTTAGCTAACATAGTAGTAGTTCCTAAGTAGAACAATAAATTTTGGATGTGCATAGACTATAAAGACTTGAATAAGGAGTTCCCAAAGAACTCGTTCCCACTGCCAAACATCGATCAAATGATTGATGCAACGGCCCGACACGAGTTAATGAGTTTCCACAATACTTATTCCGGGTACAACCAAATTAAGATGAACTCGGAGGATCAAGAAAAGACTTCGTTCGTAACGAATTTTGGCACATATTTATATAATGTGATGCCGTTCGGGCTAAAGAACGCCAGATCCACTTACCAGCGGCTCGTAAACAAGATGTTTGAAAAGCAGATAGGGAAAACCATGGATGTTTATATAGACGATATGCTTGTTAAGTCATTGAACACATGTGATCATCTTAAGCATTTGCAAGAAACTTTTGAAATCCTAAGGAAGCATAACATGAAGCTTAACCCCGAGAAGTGCACATTCGGGGTCAGCTCTGGCAAGCTCCTAAGGTTTGTGGTGTCACAAAGGGGGATTGAGGTAAACCCCGATAAGATCAAAGCCATCAAGACATCCCGAGCCAGCTATCAAGTGTAAAAGAGGTTCAAAGGCTCACAGGGAAATTGGCCGCTTTGAGCAGGTTCATTTACCGGTCATCAGAGAAATGCCACCGTTTCTTCGCGCTGCTAAAAAATAAAAACAACTTCGAATGGACCCCGGAATGCCAGCAGGCTTTGAGGGATTTGAAAAGGTACTTGTCAAGCCCTGCATTATTATCAAAGTCGGAGGAAGGTGAAAAATTGTTAATCTGCCTCGCAGTCTTGGAGGTAGCGGTAAGTGCTGTTTTGGTCTGTGAGGATGCAGGAATGGAATCTCTCATTTATTACGTTAGTAGAATTTTAATGGGAGTAGAAACTCGCTACCCGCATTTGGAGAAGCTGGCCTTAGCTCTCGTATGTGTCACTCGGAAGCTGAGGCCGTACTTCCAATGTTACCTGATAGCTATGGTGACCACCTATTCCCAGCGGAATATCCTTCATAAACCCAAACCCTCGGGTAGGTTGGCCAAATGGGCCACCTAAATGAGTGAATTTGACATAAATATAAATCTAGGACTGCGATTAAGTCACAAGTTTTGGCCAAATTTGTGGTCGATTTCGGTCCGAGATTGCTGCCTCTGTCAACCATAGAAGAAGTAATGGTGTCAGAGTCAACATCGGGAGTTTGAACCTTATTTACGGATGGAGATTCCAACGTAAATGGGTCCGGACTTATCATATTATTAACCACGCCTTCGGGAGAAACCCTAAGGGAGGCCATAAGAACGGTCCCTTTGACTAAAAACAAAGAAGAATATGAAGCTTTGATTGCAGGACTCGATTTGGCTCAGGGACTAGATTCTGAGGTCATAGAAATTAAATTCGACTCTCAACTGGTGGTAAATCAGGTCTGCGGGATATTCGAAACCAAATAGGAGAGCATGCAACAATACGTAGTGAAGGTTCAGGCATTTCTTGCTCTATTCCGGGAGTGGCATATCCCGAGGGAAGAAAATGCAGAAGTGTATGTATTATCTAACCTCGTTTCATCAACGGAAATGAAGGCATTGTATTCCAGGATGGTAGTACAACTCACGTGCTCGGTTCTAGACGCAAATAGCTACTATGAGGTGAATACGACTAATTTGGATTAGGGCGGGAGGAATGGGATCATTGATTAACTTGAACACGGGAATTTTCCCAAAGACTCCAAGGCGTCCCCAGCGCTACGTGCCAAAGCAGCACGATATAACTTCAAAGGAAGCCAATTGTATAGGAAATCCTTCCGAGGCCCGCTGGCCCAATGCTTAAGAGCCTCCGAGGTAATCATGTTATGCGAGAAGTCCACAAAGGGATATGTGGAAATCATTTGGGCGTAGAGTTCTTAGTACTAAAACTGGTAAGGGAAGGATACTATTGGCCCTGAATGGAACAATACACCCAAGCTTTCGTGGAAAAATCTGATAAGTGTCAATGCTACACACCATTGGTACATCAACCAGAAGAACCGTTGCACTCAATTCTGTCTCCATAACCGTTCATGAAGTGGAGGATGTATATCGTCGGACCACTACCAGTGGCCCGTGGTAAGGTAAGATTTCTTTTGATTTTAACTAACTATTTGTCTAAGTGGGTTGAAGCACGTCCTTACTAGAAGATCAGCAAACGTGAGGTGGGAGGTTTCTTGTGGGAGAAGATAATTTGCAGATTTGGAAAACCAAAAGAGATAGCCTGCGATAACGAGCCACAATTTATAGGTGCAAATATCATAAAGTTTCTTGAAGACTTGAAAATAAAAAGAATCACATCTTCGCCCTACCATCCGAGTGCAAATGGTCAAGCGGAATCAACGGACAAAGTGATTATAAAAAATCCCAAAAAGAGGTTGGAAGCAGCTAAAGGTGAATGTCCTGAGGAACTGCATGGAGTGCTATGGGTATGCCGAACAACGATCAAATCGAGCACAAGAGAAACTCTTTTTTCCCTTGTGTACATAGCAGAAGCTTTAATCCCGGTGGAAGTAGTGGAGCCTACCTTGATATATTTCCAGGAAAGTGAAGAGACAAACAATGAAGCAATGTTAGTCAACTTGGAGCTACTCGATGAGCGCAACGACTTGGCACATATAAGAATGGTAGCCCAAAAGCAGAGAATAGAAAGATATTATAATCGAAGATCCAACCTCCGTTATTTCAAGTGGGGCACTCAGTTATAAGGAAAGTAACTCAAAACACCCGGGAACTCAACAAAGGGAAGCTAGGTCCAACATGAAAAGGCCCCTACCGGGTTTCAACTATCACTAGAAAAGGTTCATACGAGTTGGAGAATCAGGATGGAGAAAAGTTGCCAAGCAACTGGAATATGGCACACCTCAAGAGATATTATTGCTGATGAACATCACCTTTACTAAAAGTATGCTGCACTCTTTTTCCCTTCGTCCATTGTTTGTCCCAATTGGAATTGTTTGGCAAGGTTTTTAACGAGACAGCAACATAAAGCATACTAGGAAGAAGGTTTCAACAGCGGCAATAAGACCTTCTAATCTCAAGGCACACAAGCGAAGAACCACTACGGAGTGGCTAAATATTCTTTGGCTCGATAGCAAAATTCTGACTGGAAGTTAAGTTTGCTATCGAGCAAAGGTTACCCGACCGTTCAGAAGTGCAAACCACTAGGGGATTGTTAGATAGTCTTTGGTTTGCTAACATAAATTTCTAAGGGGAAGTGAAGTTTGTTACTGAACTGAAGATTATCTAGAAATTCATTAGTGGAGTCCTTGAAGGTGTAAAACTTCCAGTGTTCCAATTCAAATTGTTCGCATTCCAACACTGTGGGGGGGGGGGGG
>ML285101.1:45825-69972 GCA_005239495.1 Nicotiana undulata
CCCGGGGTGGGGGGGGGGGGGGGAATGATATGAGGATACATAAACAATGACTGCCACGTCGAGCGGAATACAAAAACTGAAAACATAGTTGTATCATCGATACCGGGGACTGCGTAGCCAACCCCGTAGAAACTAGGTGTACAAGTTAGCCACAAGAAATGGAAATTTCTTTTTAGCATAACGAATGCTTATGTACTTTTTCAAAATGGAAGGAATAAAGTAAAGTCCTTTTATTTCTATATTGTTTCTTGTCTGAACGATGAATTGATTTTGTCATTTGAAAGTTAAACAAGTACTTCAAATGCTAGTGCTGTAATGAACAGAAGACGACCTCTTCAAGAGCACCGTAAACATAAGAGGGTCCTCTCTTATGAAAACCCTCATGATAAATGGTTGATTTCGGAAGAACTTGTGCCAGAAATCCAAATGCTTTCGGGGGGAAATACTCCTAAAAGCCTTGTATAATCAGTCGCAAACAGTATAACTTGCGCAAAACACTTAAGCAAGAAAGAACGCAAAGATTAAAACTTGCATAAAGGTTCAAACAAAATAACGCAGAAAGATTCATGCCATACTTGAGAAAAAGATGTTTTTATTCACAATAAATGTGCCAAAACGGCACAAATACAAAAGTTGGGAAAAGAAATGAAAAGCTAAACTACTGCATTTCCGGAACCTGGAGGAAGAGAAGCATCCGCGACCCCAGGGGAAGTGGGTAGATCCGTCGTTAACTCAACATCTTGACCCTCATAAGTTTGGCCTTCAACCTCTTTGCCCTCCAGCTCCTCTTCAGTTCTCGAGGATTTGGAACCGAATCCAAAAGAATAGAAAGCATCAAGCCCCACTGGGAGACCCCTTTTAACAGCTGACTCTAGCTTACGGGCTTTAGCGATTTCGACATCAAAGTTAATGACACTCGTTTTGTCCTCTTCCAAGGTTTTTATCCTCATGATGTACATTACATATGTTTTTCAACAACGAGGGAAGCCGATCGGTGCTTGAGTTTTCTTTAAGTCCGGGCGGAACTAATGGATTTGAGGCTAACGTCGAGTTCGCGGACAGTAGAGCTAAAAATTCTATTATGCTCAATGGTCTTCTTATACTTCTCCTCCAATTGGGCATATTTCACCCCGACAGCAGTGCTCTTCAATTTTTGAGTTCAAGAATGCCTCCAAGTTGGTCAATCTTTTAGCAGAGGCATCCTCGCGATCGGATGCAGCAAGAACGACACTATGGACATCAACCCATTTGGTCATGACCTCTTCAAATTGAACCCTCAACGGGGCGATCTCTTGGCTAAGGGTCTCCACTTATTCCTCGCGTTGCTGCAAACGAGTCTCCAACACAACAGTCTCAGCATCTTTGGCTTCCAATTCTGAGAGGCGAGCAGCAATTTGGTCCCGCTCGGACAAAAGTTGATCCCGCCCGGAGGTAAGTTCTTCTTTTTCCCGAATCAACCTTTAGAGACCCTTGGAGGCAAGAAATTGGCCTGTGAAACAAGAAAGGAGAACTTAAGATATTAATTAATCAAAGACAAGAGAAATGACAAAGAAAATGAAGAGTATACCGCTATGACGTTGTGCATAGCATTGTTCAACAAGCACTCTCCCAAGAGGACCTGTATCTTTTCCCAATCTTTTTCTGAAGCCAAAGGCTTCAGATAGTTAGCAAGTTCCACCGCCCGGGATAGAAAATTGCATCTGGTAGAGACCGAGGGAGCAACACGCCTCCTCCTTTGCGGATCTTCTGAGGGGGAATCATAATTTTGGCCCAAATTCACATGAACTTAGGACTGGGGGAGAGAAACATTCTTATCTCGACGGTCGGTGGAGATGATGTAGCAATCGCTGGTGGAAGAGTTGGTGAAGAAGGAGATGAAGTTGATGGCGTTGAAGGGTGAGAAGCAGATACGGCAAACGCCGTGCTGCTTTTTGGTTGCTCGCCAACCGAAGACGGCAAGGACTCGGTACTCAGCCCCACAATACCGGGCGTAATGGCTGGGATCTGGAAATGCGAGTTGGCATATTCCACCACTTCCAACTCCCCCAAGAGCGCCGAGGCATAGTCCTCGGTTGGTGTAACTAACTCAGCAGATTGAGCGGTCTGTTGAATTGAGGAAGGTCATCGTCTTCTATGTAGAGAAGCCCTCTCCTCGCTGGCTTCTCCATCATCGTCAATCATCACGGTATCTATGGACGGCCCGGGTGGAGGACTCGTCACCACAACTTCCGGAGACGACACAGAGGAAGCATTCTTCGCCCTTTTATTCTTTCCCCGGGCCACATAGGAACGCCTTCTTTTTGGTTGCTTGTTCTCTGGCTGGAGACTTTGAGAAGAAACACTCGCACTAGAAGCAGGCTTGGAGACGCATGTCTGCGAAAAAGCCTTCTGCAGCAGCCTTGCCGCATCAGCAGGATCGGCCAAAACGTCCTCATCGGGGACGACAACTGAGCCCTGGGGTAGACCTATATTCAATATGAGAGAAGAACTAGAAAAATTTCTTATAAGAAAAAGGTAAAGAAAGGATAAGTTGAACTTACCATGATTTTGTCCTTCCACCCATATTTCAGGGATAACTCTTTCCACATGCGGGTTTCAGGCGTAGTAACGTCCAAAATTTTCTAAACCCATTGGTCCAAGCCCTCAACCCTAGGGGGAACCCACCGATTCGCTGTGACAGGTAAAGGAAGAGAAGTCAATAATGACGAGGAGTGGTCTTTAACAGAAGCAGAAACAAACTATATGCTTACGAGTGCGGTTCCACAATTACGGGGAAGACGAAGCCGAGGCCGAGATGATGTCACCGGTGGCAACTGAAATAAATCGTTCCATCTACCCATGGTCGTTATCATCATCTATGGTGGATAGCAGTACATAGTTACTTACTTGTTGAAGTTAATCACCCCTACCTACGGAAGATCTTGAAAATAAAGGTTCATCACGTGAGCTAGGGTTAGCTCCTCCTCTTTTTTATTTGGCACTGGCGCCGAAGACAAGCAAGCGTCCTCCACACAGAGGGACTCACCTATGCCAAACATACCTGGTAGCGGAGGCATAACTCCATAATAACAGAGTCAAGATCTTCACTCAGAGAAAACGTCCCCAAAGTGAAGGATACGTATAGAAGTATGTAAAGTCATTCTTGGGTAAGGTTACCCGTCGCCATATCAAGAGCGATAATGTCTAAGTCTTGGCAATGATAATATTCCTTCACATTAGGAATACTGGAAGGACGTATGGATGAAGGATATCTGCCAACGGCCCATGTACGAGGACTAGTAAAAGAAAATTTCTCTTCGAAGTCTTTAGTTGTGACAAGACTTTTGGAGATGATGGTGCTCACTGTAGAAAGAGCGACTTCATCGGCTTTGCTTTTGTTCTTTGAAAAACTGAGATTTTTTTAAAAAGAAGCCATTCTATGTTAGAGAAGAAGGAAAATCTTTTCTCTTATGAAGAGTATTAAAGAAATGTTGAAGAACAGAGTACAAGTTGAACGAAGAGAGTTTGGAGCATTATGTGGTGTGAATAAAGGAGGTTGACGCATATAAGTAACGGTTTAGGCGGCTAAATTCGTGGCCACAATTACCTCGATATCCGACAAACGTTATGTTGAATCACCGGATGAAGCGTGTTCAGGGCATTAAACACGGAGAGACGTGCGTCTAATCAACTGTCAAAAGCTTTTCGGAGAGTGTAAGTGAAATTCCCGCCAAAAAGAATGTTTCTACCAACTTTTCTATGACACAAAGTTATTTATCGAAAAGCAGGGGGACTATCTGTATAGGGTAAAATATGCTATGTTAAGGGATTGCATAAGAGAGTGACACGTGGAGACGAAGACACATGATAGCTAAAAACGAAGACAACCATTCCATCTGTTACCGGAAAGAATGGTGCTCATAAAGATGAAATAAATGCCTACCACCCAGTAGCATTTAATGGAGAATATTCTACAGTATTTAGTACACTACTTGTTATAAAGAATTTGTCATTCATGCACGCTGTTACACATTCTTCAATGGCTCTCACAATTGACATTAAAGAAGGGAAAAATTCTAGTACCTTGTTCCCTATGTGCAGCTATAAATAGTGAGCTCTTTTATCATTGTACATGATACAAATTTTATGGCAAACTTACGCTATAATCTATTCAAAGGTTTATACAATTTTATCTTCTTGCCTTTTGATTTCATTATTGTTGTGTCCGGAAGTCCTGCTCTCGGAACTACTGCTTCTGCTATTTCATCTTCATCTCAAGGCTAAGTATTACATATTTATTCAATTTTTCTATGATTTCAGGATCAAATTAATTCACTTGTATAAATTTAAATATACCGTTTTACGAGTAAACACGGGAGACATTTTTAAATACCATCAATTTAAAGACATTCGGCTAAGACCGAGCCCTTATGCGGCCATTCGTGTCGATCACCCTTTATCTTATCCATCAGCTGTTATCATTTTGCCCGTTTTGATAAATTAAAATAATAAGTTAATATTAAGTAAATAATTCAAACATGTACTTGATGTGGAACTGGAGATAGAATCCTATTTTTCCTTATAATTACCATCTCTTATTTTTAAAGTAGCAATGATAGAATCCTATATTTCATTAATGTTTGTCAGGACTCTCTTAATTTTCTTGAGAAGAACTTAGGATTATATTTTAAGCATTGTTCATTCTTATATTTTTCATTTATCGTTTTATTTTTCTCATCATCATCACCTTGACGAAAAGGATTGGGTTCGTACTTTCGTTCTAATTTCTTTTTTTTTGTACTACTTGTATTGGTAAAAATAAATATTACGCGTGGAATTAATTAGGAGATTGACATGGCAAGTCACAGGATCAATAGAAGAGCGACAGCTGGATGGGTACTTTGAAAGAGATACGAATCTAAACAGATACGAGCAAATAACTCACTATTGGAATATATTTACTTTCTTTTGTTTTCTATTAATTACTCTGCCATTTTCTATTCGTATTTCATTTATTATTTCTGAGATAATATTGGATTTCTTGATTATCAGTAACCCGAGTACTTCTAAAAATATGCTTTGACTGAGAATCTAATTCTTTGGTTAAACAAATTGGTTCCGTTACGGGAAATCTGATAATCTTTTCTTACTTTCCAAATTACCCTTTCTCAACTGAACCATGTCGAACGTCAATGAAAACAACCAATAGGAGGAGGGAACTCCAGCTCCTTCGCCTCAAGGAACCCCACGTGATTCAAGAGAACCATCACCAGTAAGGTCCACTACTCAAAACAACGAGCAACTTGGAAACGAACAAGCTGTAGAGCAGGATGTTGTGAAGTAGTTAATCGCCGAGTACGTGAATGATGCTCTCCAGGCTTTCGTGAGGGGACTACCAACTGTGCCACCCACATTCAGGGTTGGCTAATTCTGGAAGCGGAGGAACTCCCAACGAATCACGTGAGGGGAGGCCATATACGACTAATAATTCTGATTTACAATCTTTAATACTAACCTTGCAGAAATAAGTGAAAGAACAAAATGACCGTATTGAGGAAATACCTAGCGTACCACCTGTCATCAAAGGAATTGATATTGATAAATATTCTCAACAACCATGGAAACCAAGTGCAGCTCAATTACCAATTCCTAAAACGTTCAAAATGCCCGACATCCCGAAATACGATGGGATGACTGACCCACGCGACCACGTTACTGTGTTCACCACGGGAGTAAAAGGCAACAATCTAACCAAGCAGGAGATCGAATATGTGCTGGTCAAAAAGTTTGGGGAAACTCTTACCAAATGAGCGCTAACATGGTACTCTCTCTTACCTGAAAATTCTATTAACTTTTTTGCTGAGCTTGCAGATTTTTTTATAAAAGCACATTCGGGTGCACAAAAAGTAGAAAAGAGAATGAAATACATATTTAAAGTAAAGCAAGGAGATACGGAGTTGCTTCGGGAGTTTGTAGATAGATTCCAACGAGGAAGAATGTTGTTGCCAAGAGTACCTGACAACTGGACAACCATGGCATTTGCGAGCAATTTAAATGAGAAAAGTTCAGAAGCTACAAGGAGACTCAAAGAGAACTTACGAGAATTCCCTGCCACGACATGAAATGATGTCTATAACAGGTACAGTACCAAATTGTAGATTGAGGAGGATATCGTAGCGCAGTTGAGGGTCGAACAAGATACAAGTTCGAGGCGTTCAGAATTTGAGAAGAGATCCGACAAGAGTAGGTACGATCCCTATATGGACCTTCGAGCGAGAAACTCGTTCCAAATTCGAAAATGTGCGGGCCGATCACAGACCATCAAATAGAGATTCAGGTTCGTCATCGTCAAGATACAGAAAGGATCGAGGTGAACGTAACAGGGATAATAATACAAATGCAAGGATTGGGGACTACAATTTCAATGTGAGCACTTCCGAGTTAGTCGTTGTCCTAAGAAGCATGGGAGATAAAGTTCGATGGCCTAAAGAGATGAGATCAAATCCAAACAGAAGGAACCCAGACTTCTGGTGTGAATTCCATAATGATCACGGTCATAGAACATCAGACTGTAGATTATTGCAAGGTGAGGTAGAACATTTATTGAAGCAGGGCTATCTAACATAGGTGTTCAGCGAGAAAGGAAAATAAGAGTATATGAAGAATAGACAAGAACCCCCGAAAATACCATCTCTAAAGAGAACAGTAAATGTGATTAACGGTGGATAAGAAGTCAACGACGTAACCTATACAACAACGAGGACAACAAAAACGTTCATAATAACTCACAAGAAGCGAACTCGTCAAACTCTAAAAGACGAAAATATATCATTTGATGATACAGATGTTGATGGATTAATGATTCCTCACAACGACGCACTGGTAATATCTTTACTAATACATGACACTAATATAAAGCGAGTTTTGATTGATCCAGGTAGCTCTGTAAATATTATTCTGTTACGAGTCATGGAAGAGATGTTGATGGGAGACCGTGTAATACCAAAAGCACGTTCCGTCTCTGGATTTGATAACTTTACTGTCATTACGAAAGAAGAGATTGAATTAAGCACTTACGCCGAAGGGGTCATCAAAGAAACAAAACTTCAAGTGATAGACACGGGTATGGCCTATAATGTAATTATGGGAAGGCCATGGATTCACAATATGGATGTTGTTCCATCCACGTTACATCAGGTTATAAAATTCCACTCAGAGTGAGGGATTCGATAGATTCGAGGAGATCAACGAATTTCAAGTAACATCAAATCAGTGATACACACAAACCAAAAAGATACAAGTGCAGAACTAAAAGACACGAGTGTAGATCAAACAGATGAGGGTACAAGTGAAAAAGATGCGGCACACCAGATTTCAACAGAGATTGCATCAAAACAGACCGACATGGATTCCAAGCCAGATGTAATCCAAGAGCCGGAGGAAAACAAAAATATTAAAACAACGATTGAAGAACTCGAAGCTGTTCCATTATTCGAGCAATGGCCAGAACGAAGAATCCATATCGGAGCAAGGCTAAACCCAGAAGGAGAGGTAAGTTAATTGAATATCTAAAATCTAACACAAATTGTTTTGCATGGTCCCATTCAGATATGACAGGCATTACCCCCGAAGGTGATAATTCATAAATTAAATGAATATCCATCATTCGTCCATGTCAAACAAAAGAAAAGGAATCAAGTATCATTCAAAAATCAAGTGATCGATGAAGATGTACAAAAACTCTTAAAGATCGGTTCAATACGCGAGGTAAAATATCCTAATTGGTTAGCTAATAATGTGGTAGTGCCTAAAAAGAACGTAAAATGGAGAGTTTGTGTAGATTACACTAGATTAAACAAAGCATGCCCAAATGATTCATTCCCTTTACCGCATAAAGATCAAATGATTGATGCTACCGCAGATCATGAATTATTAACTTTTCTAGATGCATATTCTGGCTATACTCAGAAAAAAAGGGACCCATTAGACAAGGAAAAAACTTCATTTATTACAAATAGAGGGACTTACTGTTATAAAGTCATGCCTTTTGGCTTGAAAAATGCTGGAGCCACGTACCAGAGACTAGTGACCAAGATGTTCCACGAACACCTGGAGAAGATGATGGAAGTGTACATTGATGATATGTTGGTCATATCAACAAAAGCGAAATACCATTTCCAACATATTTCAACTACATTCGAGATCCACCGCAGGTATAACATGAAACTGAACCCAAAAAAATGCGCTTTCAGCGTAGCTTCAGGTAAGTTTTTAGGCTTTCTCGTATCTAATAGAGGAATTGAAGTGAATCCTTCTCAAATTAAAGCTATTGAAAAAATACCTGGTGTACTCACAAGCAAAAAAGAAGTACAAAGATTGACATGTAGGATTGCAGCTCTAGGGAGATTCATTTCAAGATCTTCAGAGAAGAGTTTTAAGTTCTTTTCAGTATTAAAAAAGCAGAATCAGTTTGAATGGATTGAATAATGATGACAATCCCTCAAAGATTTGAAGGCATAGTTATTAAATCCTCCCCTTCTATCTAAACCAAGGGATGAAGAAAGACTGTATGTCTATCTTGATGTTGCAGAAGTGACTGTAAGTGCAGTTTTAGTAAGGTAGGACAAAGGTAAACAATATCCTATTTATTATCTTAGTAAATCCTTACTAAATGCTGAGACTAGATATCCTCATGTAGAGAAACTTGCTTTAGCCTTGGTCATGTCAGCTAGGAAATTGAGGCTGTATTTTCAGTGCCATCCAATTTCCGTAGTAACTCCATATCCTTTAAGGAATATTTTGCTTAAACAAGAATTGTCAGACAGATTAGCCAAGTGGGCAATAGAATTAAGCGAATATGACATTGTTTATCAACCTAGGACAGCAATAAAGTCTCAAGATTTAGCAGATTTCGTTGCAGATTTTAATACAAAAATAATTCCTGAAGTAGAAAAGGAATTACAGATTTTCACTGGAGCTAATCTAGGAACATGGACTTTATTTACTGACGGTTATTCTAGTGTTAAAGGAGACGATTTGGGAATTGTCCTAATACCACTTTCAAGTGAAAGTATAAGGCAAGAAATTAAATGTTATCCTATTACTAACAATGAAGCAAAGTATGAAGCTGTAATTGCAGGGCTGGAACTAGCACGAGAACTCTCCATAAAGCAAATCGTGATTAAAAGTGACTCTCAACTAGTAGTCAATCAGATGCAGGGGACTTACACTGGTAGAGAGGCACGAATGCAACAATACTTGGAAAAGGCACGAGAACTGGTCAGGCAATTCCAATCATGGAAAATCGTGCAAATACCCGGGGAGGAAAATGCATAAGCAAATGCGTTAGCTAACCTTGCTTCAGTAGCAGAAGTAACGAGTGAAGAAAATGCTATTGTGATACATTTATTTCATTCAGCACTTGACCAAGATAAGCACGAGGTAAGATTTAACAACTTAACTTGGGATTGGAGAAACGATATTGTTAATTTTTAGCAGTATGAGATCGTACTTGAAAACAAGAAAGAATCTCAAGCGCTTCGACAAAAGGTTGCTCGTTACTGTCTAATAAGAGACAATTAATATCGAAAAATGTTTGGTTTAGCAAGGTGCCTCGGACCTAATCAAACAGAGTATGTGATGAGAGAAGTGCATGAAGGACATTGCGAAAATCACGCAGGTGGAAGATCTTTAGTTAAAACACTAATTAGAGCAGGGCATTACTGGCCTAAAATGGAAGAAGATGCGGAAAATTCTGTAGCCAAATACGATAAATGCCAACGATATGCTAACAATATGAATCGACCAGTAGAGTTATTACATACGGTTATTTCCCCATGGCCATTTATGAAATGGGGAATGGATATAGTAGGACCTTTACCACAAGCCAAAGGGAAGGTTCGGTTTTTATTAGTGTTAACAAATTATTTTTCAAAATGGGTAGAGGTAGGAGCTTTCAAACAGGTACGAGAAAAGGAGGTAAAAGATTTCATTTGGCGGAATATTATATGTCGGTTTGGAGTTCCAAAGGAAATTGTATGTGATAATGGCCCACAATTTATAGGCTCAAAATTCACAGAATTCTTCAAAGTTGGCAAATCAAACGAATAACATCTTCTCCTTATCATCCCTGGCAAATGGTCAAGTTGAGTCAACAAATAAGATTATCATCAACAATTTAAAGAAAAGGTGAGAAAAATCAAAAGGGAATTGGCCTGAAGAGTTACCAGGAGTATTGTGGGCTTACAGAACTACAACAAAAACAGCCACGGGAGAAACTCCATTTTCGCTAGTTTATGGTTCAGAGACCTTAATCCCTGTTGAAATTGGTGATCCCAGCACGAGATTTATATTGGCAACGGAGGAATCAAACGATGACGAGTTAAGAACGAATTTAGACTTACTCGAACAAAAAAGAGAAGCGGCTTTAATTCAGATGGAGGCACAAAAACAAATCATAGAACGATACTACAACAGAAAGGCATACCTTAGGTACTTCAAAATTGGGGACTTTGTTCTTAAAAGGGGGTTTCAATCAACAAAAACAACAGTACCAGGAAAGTTAAATCCAAATTGGGAAGGACCTATAAAGTTCGAGGTATTGCTGGAAAAGGTGCTTACGAGTTGGAAACCATGGATGGCAAGGTCTTACCCTCGAGTTGGAACACTGTTCATTTAAAGAAGTACTATTTCTAAGCAAAAGAAATACCCACGGTCAGGTATCATTTACATACGTTTTTATTTTATACAGTTAAAATTATACTAACCATGTTAGATGATAGGCAAAAAGCTAACCCACATCAAATGATGATATTAGACCTGAAAGAAACGCGAAAGTAACATAATTCTCGGTCTAGGGTTACAACCTTTCTGATGGAAATATAAAGGGTTAAGCAGTCATCATCTAAATTGTATATACCTCCGAGTCCCGTATGTTTTTTCTTTTCAGGAAATGGACCACATGGAAGGAATAATCAAGTGCTCGAGATTTCATACTTCAAAGCTCAAACACTTGGGGGAATATAATATATATATATATATATATGGAAGGCAAAGAAGACTAGAAAAAGTCAGAATTTAAGTCAAAGCCTAAGACCCACCTCAACAAATCAAAAGTTAAGAGCGAAGTCAAGAGCCAAAAATGCAATCCTGATTCAAAAATATACAAAGAACATACTCGTGGATGAAAACGAATGTTTAGGTTAAAGGCAGTATTTAGTAACGGGTTATAAGTTATACCCTTGAGTTTTTTACAAATCTGTTGTAAAGAAAACAGTTACGAAAAAGTTATAGATGATACTTAAATACATGTAAAGTATTATGTAATTTGAAAGTTCAAATGATATAAAACTTTCTTCAAAAGCTACTCAAGGAAACGTGTGTTTTCCTATTTCATCTTTCGTATGTTTACACCATTATGAAGTTGAGACGTCTTCTTCATTAAGTGTCGTTCATAAAAGGGTCCTCTTTTATAAATCATGCTTGTTTAAAAAAGACACGAAGAACAGAAGCATTTTTGTAATGCACAATAAAAGAGTAGAACAGAAACTCGAAACAAAATATCACACAAGTTGAGAAAAAATTTAAGATATGATATTATAATAACCTGGTTAAAACTAAGTATGAACTTAGTTCCACCTTGTTTTATTTATACATAAAACCCTAAAACGGACTAGGGGTATGTTTTTCCAAAAACTTTACCCCCAAATGGGACCGGGGGTAAACCTCCAATTGTTCCACCAAATAAAAAAAACAACAATGATCATTTCAAACTTTTTCACTTTCACTGGGGGGTAAACTGACTTTATCACTAGAAGGAAGAGTAACATGAGCAGGGGAAGGTTGAGGAATAGCTTCACCAGGTATGATTTCATCACCTTCGGGAACATCAACCTCGGGTGAAGAAAAACTTTGACTCTGTCGGGCATTTTCAATTGTTTCTTTAGTATTTGCGATCTCAGCTTTTAAGTCAAAGCCTTCCTGGCCTACTTCCATTAATGTCTCGAGGCGAGTATTCAGAAAAGCCCAACTAACATCAACAACTGCTTTATCCTCAAGAGCCTCATAGTCTTTTTCCCACTGCTCAACCTCAGCTTTTAATTCATTTTTCTCGTTCAAGGCAGCGTCATAAGAAACTTGCAGGGGGGGCAAGAGATTCCTTCAAATATTTAACCTTGTCTGAGGAGACACGAAGATCCTCCTAAGTTTGTGTGAGAATTTGAACAAGCTCCCCAGAGTAAGTTTCCTTTTGATTCAGCAAGTCTTTTAAGCTCTTAATCTCTTCTGAAGCCTAGGAAAGCTGCTCAGCAAGCGAAGACCCAAGGAGATTCTTATCCTTGCCCACCTGATTCGATGAAGCTTTGTCGATCTCCAATTCCGCTGCTAACCTTTACTTGATGTTCCAAGGTACATTTTTCTTCTTCCAAAACTTCCATGTCAAGCTGAAGACTCTTGAACTGATCTTTCCAATTGTCTGCCTCAGTATGATAATCGTTCATCAACTGCTCTGTGTGAACAATCCTTTTCATCATCTCCGTACCGATGAGATTGATCTGCACAATAAAAAGGAGAATATGATACCGGAAAAGGAAAATTATGTGTGAAGAAAAAAACACACAGGTTATACCTTTAAGTAGGAATGCACAATATCGTTCATCCACATAAGAGAGCTATGACTTTCTAGCTTTAACTTCTCGACTGGGCCAATCAAAGGTTTTAGCCATACGTCAGCTTGGCCTGATTTTTTCAAAAGATTACCATCGGAAGGAATCTCGATGGTAACTAATGTCATCACCCTACTGCTGCTAGAATAACCGACTTCAACATGAGAAGTTACGGTAGTATGGGCAATCGAGGAAGTCCAAAATAGCCACAGGCGGGGCAATAGTGACAAAAACAGGTACGGTCAATTGAGGTTCGATCCAATCAGACGTAGGAAAAGAGGCAAGAGGTGTTTCCTCAGTAATTAAGCGCAAACTTTCTTCATCAAACCCTCGGGAGAAGAGATGTTCAGTAGAATCATGGGTTGCAGCAGGTGTTTCCTCATCAGAACTCACTAGAGTGGCACTCTTAGGTTCAGGAACGGGAATAGAACTAGGAAGGGGAGTAGATTCATCATCAGAAACATCCCGTCTCCTAGCTCGTGGCTTACGAACCAACGAGCCCTCATCTTGTTCTTCCTCGTCTTTAGAGTTTTGTGGCCTATCAGCCTTTCATTTTGATGAAGAACCCAAAATTATCTCTTGAGTCTTTGCTAGGGAGAGCCTTGAAGCAGTGATTGAAGCAACACTAACACCTAAACTGGAAACCCTAATAAAAAAAAGGGTCAATAAATTTCAGAGTAAATATAGAGGCAAGGAAGAAAGTGAAAGACAAAACAACCGTGAGTTTTCAATTTCCACCCAAATATGTTTAAAAGGTATTTTCAAGACCCAACCTCTATTGGAGAAACTGATAATAATTTTTCTACTCAACCATGAAAACCAGGAATCTCCTCAACCGTTCCCCTGGTTGCTGAAAAGAAAAAGTAAAACAGTTACGAGAGCTCATATTCTTCCTAAAAAGAAGAGAAATAAAAGGGAAACTTACGTGCAAAGTTCCACTTCTAAGGGAAGGGCATGTTCTCTTCACCAACTAATCCACTAGTAGGAGCAGCAACAAATCGGGCATACCATCTACGATCTCTATCGTCCTCAGGACTGACCAAAACTCTCTTACTCCTCGCCAAGAGAGTAAAAATCCCATGACGGAATAATTTAGGAGAGTAAAGATGGATCAAATGGTAGAAGGTGAAAGGTAATGAAGTTAGATTTGCTAAATACCTTAGGCATGCCACAACCCTCCATATAATAGGATTAAGAGAGTAAAAATCCCATGACGGAATAATTTAGGAGAGTAAAGATGGATCAAATGGTAGAAGGTGAAAGGTAATGAAGTTAGATTTGCTAAATACCTTAGGCATGCCACAACCCTCCATATAATAGGATTAAGAGAGTAAAAATCCCATGACGGAATAATTTAGGAGAGTAAAGATGGATCAAATGGTAGAAGGTGAAAGGTAATGAAGTTAGATTTGCTAAATACCTTAGGCATGCCACAACCCTCCATATAATAGGACTAATTTGTCCTAAACACACATCAAAGAAACGGCAAAACTCAATAATGACTGGATCAATAGGTGGCCTAAACCTAACGTGAAGGGATATGTATACACGAAAGAAAAGCCAGCTTCAAAGGAAGTGATCCTCTGATTCTCATTGGGGAGTAGAATCGGGAAGTTAAATTTCCAGTGACAATCTCTACGTACAATAGAAACTAAACCTTCAGTGATCTGAGAAGGGTAAACATCAACACGGTCATGAGATGTCATGGAAGTAACCTGACTTTTAATCGACTCGCTATCAGTGAAAAAGGAAAGTTCAACGGGGATAATCTCGTCTACAGTAGGTTCACACAGTGGTTTATTAGAATCCCTACTTTTAGTAGAAGATCTATGTGAAGATGAAGCCCTAGTCCTAGAAGATGATGAAGGAGTAATATTGGGTTGAGAAGAGGATCCACGAACAGACACTGATCCTAAACTTCGTAGCCTACCACCTCTCCTACTCCTGATAGGAGCAGAAGAAGGAGGAAGTTCATCCACAATTATAACTTTTCGGGGATCAGGGTTCGAAGAAGACATAATTGTATGCGAGAGAAATACAAGAAAGAAGAAGAAAGTTTTTCGTAAAAGCAAAGGCAAAGGATGTATTTATATACATAGGCAACCGTCAAATAAAGCAAGTAATGATGGAAACGTCATTATGAAAACTGTCACTTCTGACTCATGCAACCGCAAAAAGCCCTAAAACTCGCCGAAGAGTTGCAGAGCTAATCGGTGACTGCCACGTGGCACATGCATTAAATGGAAATGACATGCGACGCATTGGTCAGAAGAAGATACAATGGTACGAATAAAACGGCGGAAAAAAGTTCTCGCCTTAAATAAAGATCCACTTCCCAAATATTCAATTGCTGAATAATTGGTAAGTGAGAGGACTATCTGTATTGGTAAAAATAGATATTACACGTGAAATTAATTATGTGGTTGACATGGCAAGTCACGTGGATCAATAGAAGACCGACATCTGGATGGGTATTATGAAAGAGATACGAATCTAAACAGATACGAGCAAATCACCCACGAGATGATTAGAAACGGATACTCGAGTCTCTTTAGAGAATTGAAGAGACACCGGTGAGATGAACCTAGACAGTAAAGAAGGCTGATTCATAGATCTTCAATTAATGAGCTTAAACATTACAGAATCTTCACGAAACAGTTATGATTACCAATTTTAACGTTTCATTAATGATATTAATATTCACTATGGCTCAACCATTAAGAGGAGTAGACGTTGTACTTGAAGGTCCCTATAAAAGAGAAAAAAATGCTATTTGTATGGACACATTCTGATCACTATTAAAATACATTTACTTTCTTGTGCTTTCTATTAATTACTCTGCAATTTTCTATTCTTATTTCCTTTATTATTTCTGAGAAAATATTGGATTTCTTGATTATTAGTAACCCGAGTACTTCTAAAAATAAACTTTGACTGAGAATCTAATTCTTTAATTAAACACTACTTTTTTAGAATCTCCGGTCATGACATCAGAGATAAATATAATTTCATGCGATGAGTCAGAAAGCATTGTTTGATAGGCTCGTAAAATTTGACTTGCAAGTTGCAATTAAGTAATTGTAACGAGTGATTGTGTATAGTATACAAGAAATCATATTTGATATTTCGCGTCCACAGGAGTACAAGATATAATTAACGTGTTGATACAAGTTAGAGTATGACACAGTACCTTAATGCATTATAAATTCATAGTAACCAAGCTAATTAGGTAAGAACGAAGGAAAAAAACTAATCATCGTCTGGAACATGTGCTAGTTGACAGGAATTTATGAACAAGACCTACCCACATGATTACATTTTTTCTAAAATTAAATAACGGTAATTTCCGGGGCAACGTCGTTCTACTAAATATTTGCTACCTCTCCACACAACCTTTTAATAGCTCCAACCGTTAAATCTTGGCAACAAAAAAAAGGAAGAAATATCATCTGCCGTATTTCGTCTCTAAAGAAATTTTCTCAAAGTCAAATACCCTATCTCCCATTGACTTCATTGGTCGTTACATCACACGCTTGAATGCAATGTTACTTGTGTTCCTACAATGTACGTCTACCTACTTTTCTTGGTCCAATCTCAGCAGCTAGGGAGAATGAGCACAGAGTCTAAGCTAAGACCACCTTTAGTGTGGGTGCAATCAATTTGAGTCATTGAGAATTTTAACTTTGTTGGCATGGTAGAATTTTCCACCACAAAATCTCCCACATGATATTGTATCCATTTACCTGGCTCATTCAGATAATATTGTGCAGTGGCCTGCTGATCATTTGATGATGATAGTTGAAACTGCACCGGTTTGATATTCCAGCCATGGAATTGATCTACATTCCAAATTCGTTGGCCTAGTCTTCTTGAGGTTTTTCCCAGCTGAAGCCGAAAAAATACGCTGTAATTCCCTGCTGGGAACTCGAATTCCAGGTTTCCTTCCACTTCTACCCACCATATTTGTTTAAGAAATGCAACTGCACCGAATCTGTGGATTTGATAAAATATTAGTCAGCGTTGGTCGGAAAAGATTATCTGTGTAAACCAAGTTATACATAAAATAAGAACAAATTGGAAAGAGAATATGATCTTGAAAGCGCTTATCAAAACAATATACATACAACTGGTTTTCATTTTTCTCAAACGCATGTATTTGACTTCTTAAATATATATAAGAGCATCTTTACATGGGATGACATAGCTAATGCTGGGCTGAAAAATGGTGACCATATAAAGAATTTGCCGTGGAAATATGCACGCTAGACCTAATATGAAAAAGATGTACAACTTATATGCATTTGAAGCGAATAATCAATGTATTTAACATGATGTAACACCTCTTACCAAAACAGTTACATGTACACTATTGTTAGTAAATTGTATTTTTAAACTAATTCGGGAGAAAATAAAATAACATATAGACAGAAATGCACACGAAACAAAAATCAATTCGAGCCCACTAAATTCATAGTGTTTCCTTAAGGAATTTAATCCCCTCCTAGTACCCAAGGTTATGGATTATTTCCTCCAAGGATATAACGAATTACACATTGGTATAGTGGTGCTTCAAACCTCCAGTGTTTCAGCGAATACAAAGTTTGGTAGCAAATCACACTTACTTTTGCTTTCTTTGAAGTTAAAAAATAATGCAGAAGAAAGGAGAAGAACTCAGAAATTCGTATGGAAAATCTGAGAGAATGGACTTGTATTTATAGCCAATGTTGGGCTGAAATCTGAAGAGGTGCAAGTTGTTTATGCAAAACGACCACAGCATAAATGCCATAACATAAATGACGTATTTATTTTAATATTAATATTTTGTTATTAAAATGGATATTCTGTTAATATTTACTATTAACAAATAAATTTGATCCAAAAAGTTAATCAATCGATCATTTGACCGAAGCCAAAGCCGAGCGACGACGACGACGACGCGAGGCTTGCCTTCTTCTCAACTCTTTATGAGCTAGAAGAAGAGCAATTGTTTATATATCCATCAAAAAAAAATTCCTCTTCCCATATGGATGGAATCAAATATGCAGTATTTACAGACAAAAGTATTCGGTTATTGGGGAAAAATTAATATCCCTTTGTCAAAGGGGAAAACTCAAATATTTTATTTTTTCCCTCCATTTTCCATTCACCCTATTTTAAGCTTGATTAAAGCTTAAAACCCAACAAATATAAATTTATCAAAATTAAACTCATGATTGGGAAAACAGCCTTTTTTTCCCTTAACATTGAGGTAAAACTCATTCCCCACTGTCAATTCATGTTGATTCAGATGTCAAATTTCATGTCTTCAATTATTCGAAATTGATCTTGTGCTTTGCTGGCCACAGTATGTTTTACTAGTAGTAAACTTTTTCTTCCCACGTTTTCTCCAATATCAAAGAAACCAATAGTATAATGTGTTAAAATAATTAACCCGAGACCCTACCACAAGCTTTGGTGGTGGAGAACGATTACTTCCGTTAATTTGTGCTCTACAACAATAACAGACGTTTTTTAACATGTTCGGCTTTTTCATAGTGCTTCTGGCCTGACGAATATCAGCAGCATTCATAATCCACATCCCTAATTTCTTCATTTAGGGTGTGTTTGGTATGTCCCGTTTTTTCGCTATTTGATTGCACAAAATAGTTTGAAAAATATTTTACCAGATATCAAATTTTCCTCAAATTGGAGGAGAATGATTTTCCCGGAAAAGGTTAGGAAAACATTTTTCAAAAACTCCACATACTCTCACATCTAACCCCAACTCCCTCCCCGCAATTTTTTTGTACTTTTTAATTTTCTGTTTTCTTTTTTGTTTTTCTGCACCACCCACCCGCCCCACCCTCCACCCTAGCAAAATAATATATTTTTTTATATTTTCTATTTATTTGTTTCTCTGCACCATTCACCCACCACGATCCCCACGCGACAAATTTTTATTTTTTATTTTTTTTATTTTTTTAGTGCTGGTTTTTTCATTCTTTCGGTTTGCAGGTTCAAAATTTTACGAGTCCCAAGGTTATGAGTTCAGAGGTTTATGTGTTTAGAAGTTTACGGGTTTAAAAATTATAGAGTTTACGGGTTCGAAAGTTTATCACATTTATGGGTTAGGAAGGTTGTTGGTTCAAAAGTTTATGGCTTCATGTTTATTGTATTTAAATTATTTATGGATACTTTTATTTTCCTTAATTTGCGTACCAAACACCGAAAAATAAATAAGATTACTACTTGTTTTCCAAGAAAATATTTCTTTCACACGAAACAAGCCCTTAATATGTAAAAATAGTACAACAATAATATGCCAGTATTATCTCATACCGTGGGATCTCGAATATGTAAAAATAGTGCTACCATATAACAATTGTAATTAATCCCACAAATGAGATCCGAAGAGGATAGAATGTACGCATACCTTACTCCTACCTTATAAGGATAGAGACAGTTTTTCGATATAAAGAGGGTAGAATATACACATATCTTAATTCTACCTTGTGAGGGTTAATTCTACCTTGTGAGGGTGTAAAGACGCTTGTTTTCTATGGACCCTCAGCGTAAAAGTAATGCTACCAGAAATGCTAAATTTGAGAAGTGCTGATTTAATGGAAAGTCAGAGAACTAATGGAAAAACCTTGATTCATCAGAAGAGATATGGCTCCAGTATCTCCTGTCTTCTATGCCTGTTATCTTCATATCCTTCCACGATATACACACACATACCCCTCTATTCTTTTCCAGCCAAAACGCCTGCAATACTGATTATAATCAGAAGAAAAACTAGTACTGCACCAAGGTAGAATAAAATAACTAGTACTACACAGTTGTAAATTCTATTTCAGAAAAAGTACGGTTTTTTCAATCAAAAGTCAAGATTTTTCTTTTACTCTCTACGTTCTAATTTACGTGGCGGAACTCCGATTCGAAAGTAAGTTTGAGCCGGAGGTACATACCTTGTTTTTGCTAGTGCCAAAATGATTTGGACGACATAACCTGGCAAATATCTCTTTCTTGGTTAAGCTGTCAGAACATGAATCATCGTCCCAGAGGTTTTTCACAAGAATTTGGTAATTTTCAGGCAACTTTGTTTCCCAGACAACATCAGTCAATGAAGCTTGACGGAAAGTTGTATTCACGCCAGCAAATTTACAGATCTCAATATGGTCAAGGTGCGTAAGGACCAAAGCTATGCAGCTCTCTGGCAAATCCTCAAGGCCAGGTTTTGAGGAACCATCACTTGCTATTTTCTCACGATAAGAAAATCCAGCCCCCATATACAAAATTTAGCAAATAAAACTACTAGAATGGGATCATAAAGGGGCCGGGCTTTTATGAGAAGAAAATATAGATTAAGTTAAAGCTAGCTACTAATTGGAATGGTATCAACTTGAGTAAAGAAGAAGGGGAAAAAGAACTAGCTAGTACTAATTAAAAGAAACTGGGAAAGGGAGAGAATGTATAAAGAAAATATGCTTTTGGATTTGAAGACTTTTCAACTTTATAAAGTGTATATATATATATAGAATAGGTTAGCAAAATGCATGCTCCAAAAACCAAAACAAAGTTGGGAGCATGTGTCACAGTAATAAGTATGCAGGTCAGCCTGGGAACATCTGTGAAGGGGTCTTGTGTCATTTTGTCTCGCACTTTTATGAGCTAGCGGACATATTGATCGAGAGCATCAAATTCTACGTTAACCATGTATCCATCTCTTCCCAACCATGGTTAAATTAACAAGAGGCGGATCTAAAAAATTTAGGCGGGCACACCACTAAAAATTGAGGGAAAAAATAGTATTAAGTGGGATTTGATTCATATTCTTTTGGGTAAACAACTCAATATTTAAATAAGTGTACCATTTAAACTTTTTAGAGCAATAAAATAACAACTAATATTAGACCAATTTTAAAAAATACATATATAAAATACCTAATTTGTGGAAGAGATCATGGGTTAACATACACCATAATCTGGACTATAAATCCATCCCTGGTTAAAGCATATGCAACATATGCAATTTGGGACACAAAATGAAACTTTTTAGTCAGGCCAACACAAATTATAACAGTAGACCAATATTGCTTATGCAATTCTATTTACTTTTTCTTTTTTTTTGGTTAACTGGGCTATTATATATATATATATATATATTAAAAATACCCGTTAAGGTAAAGCAATAGCATTGTTATCGGGGGATATAAGGATTCCCCTGCACTATGAGCAAAGTTAATTATAATATTACAGTCCAAATTTCTTTTAGAGAAAACAGTTCCTGCGGTGTTTGCCAAAAAGCATGATTGCAAACAGCGGAGGAACTATCGTTAAACTAAGGCTATCAAAAAGTTCCTTCTTTGCACTCTCTTTGCCATCGAGTCAGCTACTTTGTTCGTGTCTCTATGTAGTTGTTCTTCACCACCACGTCTCTTAGTCTTAGGATGAATGACATGCATTCAGAAATAAATGAGTCAAATACATAGTTCCCCGAATTAAGCATTCTTATTACCTCAGTAGAATCAGGGTTGATTTTCAGTGGTGTGAACCCTTTTTCTTCAGCAATCTGCAATCTCTCAGAACATCAATAAGTTTTGCTTGTGTATTAGTGGTGTGTTGCAGGCTTCCCATGAAACTCAGGACCCAGTTTTCGCTGCAGTTTCTGAAAACTCCTCCCACACCTCCCTTTTCGGGATTCCCAATAGCAGCCACATCAGTGTTGAGCTTATATTGTTCTCTTGATAGGGGTATCCATTT
Organism: Nicotiana undulata; assembly: GCA_005239495.1. Classification (NCBI taxonomy): domain Eukaryota; kingdom Viridiplantae; phylum Streptophyta; class Magnoliopsida; order Solanales; family Solanaceae; genus Nicotiana; species Nicotiana undulata. The sequence continues at coordinate 67,209 of ML285101.1, forward strand.
GACCCAGATGGTTTTTTCTTTTATATGAGTGCTTTGTTAATTGAGATAGTGATATACTCAGTAGCCTTTACCAGAATAATGGTAACAGGGACCATATATTTCTTCTTGTTGTAGAGGTTATTATTCTTAGTAACCCATCCAGAAGCTTAATTAAGGGAATAAATATTCCCAAGTAAAGATGTTATTGAAAGTCTTTCTTTTGAGAGTAGCCCATGTGACAGGCCAGTCCCTGTTGTTTAAGGTGGGGGGTATTGTGTTGTAACAGTACTCTTTGTGGTTAAATTTTTCCAGAAACATTTTGCGTTGGCACACTCAAATAAGATGTGGGCAGAGGTCTTAAGAGCCTGATTGCAGAAACAACACATTGGATTACATTGGACCCCAATATGGTGAAAAGCCTCTGTTGGGAGCTTTCATGGTAGAGAAGCCATATGAAGGATTTGATCTTATTGGGGGCCTTCAGTCTCCAAATCGACATGTAATTGTTGCTAATATTTGTCCCCTTCGAGGAGACATTGTTAGCATGAAGAGTGTAGGAAAATTTTGCGCTGAAGAGGCCATTGTTAGTGTTTTCCCAGATCATCCTATCTTCCTTTATAGTATTAGGTGGAATGAAGGTGGTTAGGAGCATGTTTCTAATGTTTGTAGGGATGTTAGGGAGATGTAGGAGGTATTCTAGACCCCATTGTTGTAGATTATTGTAACAACCCAAAATTCCACCTTCAGGCCGTGATGGCGTCTAACGTTGAACCCGCTAGACAAGCCAACGTTTTGATTAAATTGATTTATTATCAGTTAAAATGAAAAAATATATCTGGAACAATTATACTAGAAATGCGGAAGTAGATGAAAATTTAGGAACTAAATAGAAATCTTGTGATAATTTTTCCTTAAGTACCACCCCAGAAACCGGTATCACAATCTCACGAATAGTCTAAGAGTTTGCTAAATACAATGGTCTGAAATAAGTAAATACAATTGTCTTGGAACTACTGAAATAAGACAGAAAATGAGAGAAAAGAGTAGGAGGTGACGCCAAGGCCCACGAACGTCTGCGGCACTACCTCGATGTCGCCTGTGTGGACTAAAGGATACTCCCTTTGTCAGTGACCACTGAGTCCGGCTGCGTAATCTGCACAACATAAAGAAGTGCAGGTGTAGCATCAGTACAACCGATCCCATGTACTGAGTAAGTGCCGAGCCTAACCTCGGCAAAATAGTGACGAGGCTAGACACGACAACAATAAAATACCTGTACAGTTCTACAATATATAACAGGGAAGTAACAAAACTAACATTTAAGTACGAAAGGACAGGGGACATATATTGGGGAAAACAAGAGAGAATAATAATGAAATACATGAACAAGGCAAACAATATAACAGAATGAAAGTCAACAGGAAGAACAACACAAACAAATATGTACACGCCATCACCCTTCGTGCTTTTACTCTCATCCTTACCAAAATAAGTGCACGGCATCACCCGTCGTGCTTTTACTCTCATCCTCATAGTGTAATAAATAATAAATGGGCACGGCATGATCCTTCGTGCTTATAAATGTAAAATCATGGCACGGCATCACCCTTCGTGCATTACTCTCATCCTCACAATGCAATAAATGAAATGAATACGCAGCATCACCCTTCGTGCTTTACACTCTTCCTCACCCAATCAGCAACAAACAACAACTTGGCAAGGAAGTCAACAGTAGGAAAAAAAACACAATTCATAACCACCCAGCAAGGGGATAACAACCAAAATGATACCACCCGGCAAGGGACTCAGCTATAACCAATCTCATACGAGTATATATAACTTAATGAAATCAATCCTCAACTGAAACAACTTATCACAAATCCTTAATCACGTATTCTCAGCAATTGAATAACTTCCAAAATGATTCTACCTTATAACACAATAACATTCGAAGTAAAAACATGTAATACATCAAAACCGACTCACGGGCATGCTTGACAGCAATATATAGGTACTCGTCACCTCACCTATACATTGAAAATGATAGAAACAAGTAGCACATACGACTCAACACCTATTCCCTCAAGCTAAAGTTAGGCCAAACACTTATCTCGGCTCCAAGAATGCAATCAAGCCTCTAACACCGGTTTTCCTCTCGAACTCGACTCCGAAACGATCGTATCTAGACATATACGACTCAATAATATCAATAATTCCTCAACAATCCAATTTCAAAGCCTAATTATAGATTTTCCAACATTCTTCCAAAAATTCCAAAATTCGACCCCGGGCCCGCTTTGTCCAAATACGAGGTTCGTACCAAACCCGATCACCCATTCCCCCACGAGCCCGAATATATAATTTGTTTTGAAATCCGACCCCAAAACGAGGTTGAATTCCCAAAAATTTGAAAAGCTCTAACTCTACCGAAAACCCCAATTTCTACCCTTTAATTCCATGTTTTTAGGCCTAAAATCTAATAATAGTTGATGAAAATTGAAGAAAATGGAGTTAAGAACACTTACCTATGAAGTTAAGGTGATGAAGCTCTTCAAAAATGGCCAAAGGAGGTGTGGAGAAGAAGAAGGTAGTGGAAAAATGTGAAATCCCGTATTGACATTTTGTTTTGGGGTATTAAATGACTGGGCGAAAATTTACTCTCCGTGTTCGCGGGCCCCATGCTGCGTTCGCGGAGGTTTAGAGATTGTGGCCTATGCGTTCGCGGTTGTGGGGCCGCGTTCTCATAGGGTATATGACACCCATCCCCCCCCCCCCCCCCCCCCAC
>ML285101.1:70078-106054 GCA_005239495.1 Nicotiana undulata
CCCCCCCCCTCCCCAAGTCCCTTAACCCTGTGCGTTCGCGATTGAGATAATGCGTTCGCATAGAGTCCCCTACCTGAAGCTACGCATTCGCATTGTATATGGTGTGTTCGCACTGACTACCCTGGCCCCCACTCCGCGTTTGCACCTTGAGGGGTGCATTCGCACAGACTAAATTTCACCCTGACCCCCAGACCCCACTTTACCTTGTGCGTTTGCACTCCCTTGAGTGCTTTCGCATAGGGTATTTACCTGGACACCAGGAACAACAATTACACCAGATTTTCTAAGACATTTTGCACTCTGACGCCTACCCGAAACTCACCCGAGTCCTTGGGGATCAAAACTAAATACACACACAACCTCATAAACATCCTACGGACTTATTCGAGTAATCAAAACACCTAAATAACATCATAAACACTGAATTAAGCCTCAAAATCTATAGATTTTCTCAAAACTTCATTAACTTCAAATTTTCCACTTTTAGTCTGAATCACGTCAAACTGAGTCTGTTTCTTACTAAATTTCACAGATAACTCATGTAACACATATTGAACCTGTTCCGGGCTCCGGAATCATAATACGGGCCCGGTAACACAGGTTTCACATCAAAGTTCATTTTCAAAAGCCTTTATATTTTTCAGAAAACAATTTTCTTTAAAAATTCATTTCTCGAACTTGGGATCTTGGAATTCGATCCCGGGCATACGCCCAAGTCCCATATTTTCCTACGGACCCTTCGGGACCGTCAAATCACAGGTCCGGGTCTGTTTACCAAAAATATTGACCAAAGTCAACTTTATTCAATTAATTATCATAAATTTCACATTTATTTAATTTTCCACATAAAGTCTTCCCGGCTACGCGCTTGGGCTGCGCACGCACATCGAGGTGAGATAAACGGAGGCTTTCGGGGCCTCAGAACACAGATTTAGGTAAAATTACACGGGATGACCTTTTGGGTCACCACAATCTCCACCTCTAAAGCAAACGTTCGTCCTCGAACGGACACAGAAAAAAAATACCTGAAGAGGGGGAAAATGGGGATATCGGCTCCGCATATCGGAGTCGGACTCCCAGGTAGCTGCCTCAACAGGCTGACCTCTCCACTGAACACGAACCGAAGGATAACTCTTTGATCTCAACCGTCGAACCTGCCGAGCTAATATGGCTACTGGATCCTTCTCATAAGACAAATCCTTGTCCAACTGGACAACACTGAAGTCAAGTACATGAGATGGGTCCGCAATATACCTCCGAAGCATAGATACATGAAACACCGGGTGCACGGCTGACAAACTAGGCGGCAAGGCAAGTCTGTAGGCCACCTCTCCTACCTTATCCAAAATCTCAAATGGACCAATGTACCTAGGGCTCAACTTGACCTTCTTTCCGAACCTCATCACGCCTTCCATGGGCGACACCCGAAGAAATACCCGGTCTCCTATCATAAATGCCAAATCTCGAACTCTGTGATACACATAACTCTTCTGCCTGGGCTGAGCTGTACGAAGTCTATCCTGAATGATCTTCACCTTGTCCAAGGCATCCTGGACTAAATCAGAACCCAACAATCTAGCCTCTCCCGGCTCAAACCATCTGACTGGAGACCGACACCGCCTACCATACAACGCCTCATACGGAGCCATTTGAATGCTCGGCTGGTAGCTGTTGTTGTAGGCAAACTCAGCTAAAGGCAAGAACTGGTCCCATGAACCACCAAAGTCAATGACACAAGCCCGCAACATATCCCCCAAAATCTAAATAGTACGCTCGGACTGTCCGTCCGTCTGAGGATGAAATAATGTGCTCAAATCAACCTGTGTGCCCAACTCACGCTGAAATACTCTCCAGAAATGGGAGGTAAACTGAGTACCTCGGTCTGAAATAATGGATATGGGCACACCATGCAATCGAACAATCTCTCTCATATAGATCTTTGCCAACTTCTACGCTGAATACGAAACTGATATTGTGATGAAGTGCGCTAACTTGGTCAGCCTATCCACAATGACCCATACTGCATCAAATATCCTTTGAGTCCGTGGGAGTCCAACTACGAAATACATGGTGATACGCTCCCACTTCCACTCGGGAAGCTCAATCTGATGCATCAAACAACCGGGTCTCTGGTGCTCGTACTTAACCTGCTGACAGTTCAAGCACCGAGCTACATATGCTACAATATCCTTCTTCATCCTCCGCCACCAATAATGCTGCCGCAAGTCCTGGTACATCTTTGCGGCGCCCGGATGAATGGAATACCGGGAACTATGGGACTCCTGCAATATCAACTCACGAATGCCATCAACATCAGGTACACAAATACGACCCTGCATCCTCAAAACTCCCTCATCATCAACCGTAACCTGCTTGGCACCTCTGTGCCGAACCGTATCTCTAAGAACACAGAGATAGCGATCATCATACTGCCTGGCCCGAATACAATCATACAATAGAGGACGGGCCACGGTATGGGCCAGAACACTGCCAGTCTCAAAAACCTCCAATCTCATAAACCGGTTGGCCAAGGCCTGAACATCCAAGGCAAGCGGTCGCTCTCCGACTGATAGATAAGCAAGACTACCCATACTGGCTGACTTCCGGCTCAAAGCATCGGCCACCACATTGGCCTTCCCCGGATGATAAAGAATGGTAATATCATAATCCTTCAGCAAATCTAACCATCTCCTCTGCCTCATATTCAACTCCTTCTGCTTGAACAGATACTGCAAACTCTTGTGGTCCGTGAAGACCTCACATGACACACCATACAGATAATGCCTCCAGATCTTCAATGCATGAACAATAGTTGCTAACTCCAGATCATGAACTGGATAGTTCTTCTCATGACAACTGACGAGAAGCATAGGCCATAACCTTGCCCTCCTGCATCAACACTGCACCAAGTCAAACCCGTGAAGCATCACAATACACGGTATAAGGCCCTGAACCTGTGGGCAAAACTAACAATGGTGTCATGGTCAAGGCTGTCTTGAGCTTCTGAAAGCTCGCCTCACACTTATCTCACCACCTGAACTGGGCACACTTTTGAGTCAACCGGGTCATCGGGGTTGCGATAGATGAAAAGCCCTCCACAAATCGGCGATAATAACCTGCTAAGCCCAAGAAACTCCGAAGACAATCTCTGACTGCTGAAATCTTCTTGGGATCCACCTGAATACCCTCTGACGATACCACATGGCCTAGAAATGCAACCGAACTCAACCAGAATTCATACTTGGAAAATTTGGCATACAACTGACTATCCCTCAAAGTATGGAGGACAACTCTAAGGTGCTGCTCGTGCTCCTCTCGGCTGCGAGAGTATATCAATATATCATCAATGAAAACAATAACGAACGAGTCCAAATAAGGCCTGAACACTCGATTCATCAACTCCATAAAAGAAGCGGGGGATTAGTCAACCCAAATGATATCACCAAGAACTCATAATGCCCATAATGAGTGCGAAAGGCTGTCTTAGGGACATCGGATGCCCTAATCCTCAGCTGATGGTAACCATATCTCAAGTCTATCTTGGAAAACACTGTAGCACCCTGAAGCTGGTCAAATAAATCATCGATCCTCGGCAAAGGATACTTATTCTTAATAGTAACCTTATTCAACTGCCGGTAGTCAATACACATCCTAATCGAGCCATCTTTCTTCTTGACAAACAACACTGGAGCACCCCAAGGAGAAACACTAGGCCTAATGAAGCCTTTATCCAACAAATCCTGCAATTGATCCTTTAATTCCTTCAACTCTAGCGGGGCCATACGATACGGCGGAGTAGAAATGGGCTGAGTGCCCGGAGCTACCTCAATACAAAAATCAATATCCTTGTCGGGTGGCATACCCGGCAGGTCTGCAGGGAATACCTCTGGAAGCTCACGAACCACGGGCACGGACTCCATAGAAGGAACCTCAACACTAGAATAGGCCAAATAGGCCAAACAACCCTTCTCGACTATGCGCCGAGCCTTCATATATGAGATAACTCTACCGAAAGAATTACTAGGAGTCCCTCTCCGCTCCAAACGAGGTACTCCTAGCAAGGCCAAGGTCACTGTCTTGGCATGACAGTCCAGAATAGCATGATAGGGAGATAGCCAATCCATCCCCAAAATAACATCAAAGTCCACCATATCAAGAAGCAGAAGGTCTACTTGAGTCTCCATACCACCAATAGCTACTAAGCATGAACGGTAGACTCGATCTACCATAATAGAATCACCCACCAGTGTAGACACATACACAGCAGTACTTAGGGAATCACGTGGCATACTCAAATAAGGGGCAAAATATGAAGACACATAGGAGAATGTAGATCCTGGATCAAATAAAACCGAAGCATCTCGGCTACAAACTGAAACCATACTTTTAATAACTGCATCAAAGGCCTCGGCCTCAGGCCTGGCAGAAATAGCATAGCATCGGGGCGGAGCCGCTCCAAACTGAACGTCTCTGGGTCAACCTACTGCGGGTTGACCTCTACCTCTCGTGGCCTGTCCTCCACCTCTATGAACCTGACCTCCACCTCTAGCACCTCGACCACCACCCCTAGATGGCTGAGGGGGTGGGGGTGCACCTGGTGCAGAAATCATGGTGCGAGAACCCTGATACTGAGAACTACCAGCAGCTCGGGGGCAATACCTGGCAATGTGCCTTGAAACGCCACAAGAATAATAGGACCTCTGCTGCTCTGGCTGCTGACTCTGGAACTGACCCTGTCGACCCGAATAACCACTTTGGAAGCTCTGAAGCGGCGGTGCACTTATAGGAGCTGGTTTAAGAGGAGTTGGTGGTGCACTGGGGGATACTTGAAGGGCCGACTGGTATGGTCTAGGAGGATGAACTCTTCCGAAAGAATCTCTGCCTCCAGATGAGGCGCCACTGAATCGACCGAAATGACGAGGCCTCTTGTCAGCCCCCTGACCACTGCCCTGCGACAAAACCATCTTGATCCTCTTGGCCACATTGGCCGCCTCCTGAAATGAGATATTTGTACCTAACTCCCTGGCCATATAAAGTCTAATGGGCTGAGCCAAACCCTTAATAAACCTCCTCACTCTCTCTCAATCCGTGGGGAGTATCATAATAGCATGACGGGCTAGAGTAATGAACCTGGTCTCGTACTGAGTAACAGTCACAGATCCCTGCTGGAGGCGCTCAAACTGCCTCCGAAGATCCTCCCTCTGAGTAACTGGAAGAAACTTCCCCAAGAACAACTCGGAGAACTGAGCCCAAGTCAAAGGTGCAGACTTAGCTGGTCTGGTCAAGCAATAGTCTCTCCACCAAGTCTTGGCGGTACTAGAAAGACGAAATGTAGCAAAGTCAACTCCATTGGACTCTACTATACCCATGTTCCGAAGGACCTCATAACAACTGTCCAAGTAATCCTGGGGGGTCTTCTGATGGTGCACCAGTAAAAGTAGTAGGGAATAACTTGGTGAACCGATCTAGTCTCCATAGGGCATCTGATGATATAGCTGCTCCCTCAACTGTCGGTGCCACAATACCCGGCTGAGCTACTCCAGCAGTCTGAGGTGCTGGTGTCTGGAACTAAGTGGCAAACTGCTCTGGTGTGTGAGTAGCAGGAGTCTGGGTCCCTCCCGCAGCCTGAGAACCAGTTGGTGCAGTAGGAAGAAGACCGCCTGAGCCACACTCTCCATAAGTCCCACCAAGCGGACTAGAGCGTCTTGAAGCACCAGGGTGGCAATGAACCCCTCTAGGACCTGAGCTGGTCCGACTGGAACCGTCTAAGCAGGAACCTCACCGGCAAAGTCTACCTATGGGTCCTCCACTGGGGCTGCTGCTCTAGGCCTGCGTCGGCCTCTAGCACGGCCTCGGCCTCGTCCTTGGCCCCTCGTAGGAGCTGCAACAGGAGGATCGGGCTGCTGATCGGTAAATGAGGAAGCACGCGTTGTCTCCATCTGCGAGAGAATAGAATAGAGACTCAATTAGTATTTAGAATTCGAATTGCACGACAGAGAAGAAAATATGTGAAGTTATTCCTAACTTTGCAGCCTCTGGGGGATAAGTACAGATGTCTCCGTACCGATCCCTCAGACTCTACCAAGTTTGTCCGTGAGTTATGAAACCAAAGCAACCTAGTGCTCTAATACCAACTTGTCACAACCCGAAATCCCACATTCAGGCCGTGATGGCGTTTAATGTTGAACCCGCTAGACAAGACAATTTTTTGATTAAATTGATTTATGACAAAATATAACTGGAACAATTATACCAGAAATGCGGAAGTAGATGAAAATTTAATAACTAAATAGAAATCTCGTGATAATATTTCCTTAAGTACCACCCCAGAAACTGGTATCACAATCACGAATAGTCTAAGAGTTTGCTAAATACAATGGTCTGAAAAAAGTAAATACAATTGTCTTGGAACTACTGAAATAAGACAAAAAATGAGAGAAAAGAGTAGGAGGTGACGCCAAAGCCCACAAACGTCTGCGGGACTACCTCGATGTCGCTTGTGTGGACTGAAGGATAATCCCTCTGTCAGTGACCACTGGGTCCGGCTGCGTAATCTGCACAACATAAAGAAGTGCAGGTGTAGCATCAGTACAACCGATCCCATGTACTGAGTAAGTGCCGAGCCTAACCTCGGCGAAGTAGTAACGAGGCTAAACACGACAACAATAAAATACCTGTACAGTTCTAAGATATATAACAGGGAAGTAACAGAACTAACAGTTAAGTAAGAAAGGACAGGGGACATATACTGGGGAAAACAAGAGAGAATAATAATGAAATACATGAACAAGGCAAACAATATAACAGAATGAAAGTCAACAGGAAGAACAACACAAACAAATATGTACACGCCATCACCCTTCGTGCTTTTACTCTCATCCTTACCAAAACAAGTGCATGACATCACCCTTTGTGCTTTTACTCTCATCCTCACAATGCAATAAATAATAAATGGGCAAAACATGATCCTTCGTGCTTATAAATGTAAAATCATGGCACGGCATCACCCTTCGTGCTTTACTCTCATCCTCACAATGCAATAAACGAAATGAAAACACGGCATCACCCTTCGTGCTTTACACTCTTCCTCACCCAATCAACAACAAACAACAACTTGGCAAGGAAGTCAACAGTAGAAAAAAACACAATTCATAACCACCCAGCAAGGGGATAACAACCAAAATGATACCTCCCGGTAAGGGACTCAGATATAACCAATCTCATACGAGTATATATAACTTAATGAAATCAATCCTCAACTGAAACAACTTATCACAAATCCTTAATCACGTATTGTTAGCAATTGAATAACTTCCAAAATGATTCTACCTTATAACACGATAACATTCAAAGTAAAAACATGTAATACATAAAAACCGACTCACGGGCATGCTTGACAGCAACATATAGGTACTCGTCACCTCACCTATACATTGAACATGATAGAAACAAGTAGCACATACGACTCAACACCTATTCCCTCAAGCTAAAGTTAGGCTAAACACTTACCTCGGCTCCAAGAATGCAATCAAGCCTCTAACACCGCTTTTCCTCTCGAACTCGACTCCGAAATGATCGTATCTAGACATACGACTCAATAATTGCTCAACAATCCAATTTCAAAGCCTAATTATAGATTTTCCAACATTCTTCCAAAAATTTCAAAATTCGACCCCGGGCCCGCTTTGTCCAAACACGAGGTTCGGATCAAAACCCGATCACCCATTTCCCCACGAGTCCGAATATACAATTTGTTTTGAAATTCGACCTCAAAACGAGGTTGAATTTCTAAAAATTCGAAAAGCCCTAACTCTACCCAAAACCCCAATTTCTACCCTTTAATTTCATGTTTTTCGGCCTAAAATCTAATAACGGTTGATGAAAATGGAAGAAAATAGAGTTAAGAACACTTACCTATGAAGCTAAGGTGATGAAGCTCTTCAAAAATGGCCAAAGGAGGTGTGGAGAAGAAGAAGGTAGTGGAAAAATGTGAAATCCCGTATTGACATTCTGTTTTGGGGTATTAAATGACTAGGCGAAAATTTACTCTCCGCGTTCGCGGGTCCCATGCTGCGTTCGCGGAGGTTTAGAGATTCTGGCCTATGCGTTCGCGGTTTTGGGGCCGCGGTCGCATAGGGTATATGACACCCAGCCCCCCTCCCACCCCCCAGGTCCTTTAACCCTGTGCGTTCGCGATTGAGATAATGCGTTCGCATATGGTCCCCTACCTGAAGCTACGCGTTCCCACTGTATATGGTGCGTTCGCACTGACTACCCTGGGCCCCACTCCGCGTTCGCACAGACTAAATTTCACCCTGACCCCAGACCCCACTTTACCATGTGTGTTCGCACTCCCTTGAGTGCATTCGCATAGGGTATTTACCTGGACACCAGAAACAGCAATTACACCAAATTTTCTAAGACATTTTGCACTCCGACGCCTACCCGAAACTCACCCGAGCCCTCGGGGCTCAAAACCAAATGCACACACAACCTCATAAATATCCTACGGAGTTATTCGAGTAATCAAAACACCTAAATAACATCATAAACACTGAATTAAGCCTCAAAATCTATAGATTTTCTCAAAACTTCATTAACTTCAAATTTTCCACTTTTAGTCTGAATCACGTCAAACTGAGTCCATTTCTTACCAAATTTGACAGATAACTCATGTAACAGATGTTGAACCTATTCGAGGCTCCGGAACCATAATACGAGCCTAGTAACACAGGTTTCACATCAAAGTTCATTTTCAAAAGCCTTTATATTTTTTAGAAAACAATTTTCTTTAAAAATTCATTTCTCGGACTTGGGATCTCGGAATTCGATCCCGGGAATACTTTCAAGTCCCATATTTTCCTACAGACCCTCCGGAACCATCAAATCACGGGTCCGGGTCCGTTTACCAAAAATATTAACCAAAGTCAACTTTATTCAATTAATTATCATAAATTCCACATTTATTCAATTTATCACACAAAGGCTTCTCGGTTACGCATCCGGGATGTGCACGCACATCGAGGTGAGATAAATGTAGGTGATAGTTCTTAAGAGTCCACCAAACAGTAGAGGTACCAGGTCCTCTACTGGTTACCAGAGAGTTAAGAGTTAGAAAGACAAGTAAAGAGACAAGGGATTTTTACGTGGAAAAATTCCACTCAAGGGGACAAAAACCACGACCTACACTTGTAGGATTTCAACTTCACTAACTTGTAATCTAAGCTATTACAAGCCACTTTGAAAGGCAACCTTACAAAGACTTCTACACACTAACTTGTAATACTTCTTACAAGCCACTTTGAAACTATCTAGTTACAAAGACTTTGACACATGACTAACCTTAGCCACACAACAGTTTAGAGAATGAGAGATTAAAGGTTCCTAACTAGTTGCTTCTACAAAAGCTAGTAGGATACAATGAAAACAAAATACAAGATTACAACTCAACTAAGGACAATATCAATACTTGATGAACACGTTGTGTAGGCCTTAGTGGAGTTGTCTTCTTGCTCTTGAAGCTCTTGAGTCTTTAATGCTTGAGAGCACTTAATACTTGAATATTCTTTTGTGAAATGCTCAAGTTAGTAAGTATTGTTCTTTTTGCTTCAAGATATTCTCATACATTGCACATCCCAAGAAGGATGCCCAATGTCTTGAGGGTACAAGGCTCAACCACAAGGAAGTGACTACTGCACTGTTGCTACACTGTAGCGTGAGCAGTGACAGCCAGTCACTTTTTTGTCACAACTTTTTACAACTGTCAAGTTGACTTGTTCTTGAATCTGTGAGTCCGATGAGGGAGCAGGTCCCTCAGCTGGTCCGTCCTTGTTCAGCAATGTATGATCCAAAATTCCTGGAGACATAGATGACTTGTGATGGTGTATGTGCATTAGGTCCTCGACATGGTTCTTCACATAAAAGTTTGTTAGGTCATCAAAACAAAACACAACTCATCAATTTCCCCCTTTTTGATGATGACAAACTTTTATAATTGGGAAGTGAACTAGTAGTGCAGCACATCACCAACCAGGTTCTTAACGAGTTCCCCCTGTCGATTTGCTTCCCCCTTAAACTGTGCCTTTCCCTTTAAATTGGCAAAATTTCCAATTACGCCCAATTACTTCCCCCTTTTGACATCACAAAAAGCCAGATGCAGGTAAAAAGAATACGCAGGAAGTCCACAAAAATTAACTCATGCCCCTTGTGTGCACACATGCATGGTAGAAGACAGAATAAAATTCAGAAAAAGCATCAATTAGAACACAAAAGGACTGATTTCATTTAATAGCAAAAAATATTAAAACAGTGTAGAAGTCTTTGCCCAAGGGCAGAAGACTTTACTTTGGATGGTCAAGATGGGAGCAGCCACATGGTTTCCAATCCAACAAAAACAAAAAGGAGATAACATTAAGAACAACCAGCCACAACATAAGGAGAACAGATGAGAGAGGAATCCTAGTAGGCACTAGAGGAGGAGGGCTTAGAGGTAGAGGCGGTGAGAGAGCGAAGGACCAGGTCCATGCGAGCATTCGCAGAGGACTGTTCCTGAAGAAGCCTTTCCTTCAGATTTTCGACTTGAAGTTTCAATTTTGCATTCTCCTTTGTCAGGTGGGACACTTCTTCATCAGTGGAAGTTGAAGAACCAGGTCCCTTATCAGACAGGCCTGACGCCTCTAGAAGAGCTATTTGAGCTTCCAGCCTCTTGATGGTGTCCCGGGCAGCATTCAGAGCATTTATCAATTGAGCAATTGTGGAATTGCTGCCCCCAGCCTTCTCTATGCATTCACATTCTTCCAGAGTAAGCTTGGTGAAGCTCTGCTTGCGAGTTCCAACACGGGGATTGCTGAGAGACACCTTGAAGTACTTCAAGACCCTGGTCAGTAGGAAGCCATAAGGGAGACCGTGATTGCCATCCTTGAGAGACACAACCTTGTTCATATGATTGATCATGAGAGCAGGTAGGTTGATGGGAGTGTAGTTGTCAAGAGCCTCCATAAGGATCAGGTCAAACAGGGATGCCACAGATCGTCGTTCAGCCCTGGGGAGGAGGACTTTGTTGACCAATTCAAACAACAGCTGGTATACTGGCAGCATAGACTTCTTATGAACCCGGTCCCCCTGTTGAACAGAACCAGACTTCATAATGGCTTTTCGAAAACTGTGACTGCAAGCATCCTGAGTTGGAACTATAGAAGATATTCCTTCTGACGGGATATCAAGTATCTCTCCCAAGAGAGCATCATCGAACAAGATGTCCACATTCCCTACAACCACACAAGCATGGTGATCAACCGGCAGGAGAAACGTAGTGTAGAACTCTCGAACAGCTTCCTCATATGCTTTGGGCGCACTCACATTTAGAAGACCCTCCCATTTTTGGAATTCAATAATAGCCATGAGTTGGCTCATTCCGGGAATTTCCAAAGTCTCAGGGTTGATGGTACGCCCTAGCAGTACCTTTTGCCGCTGAACATTCTCCTTCCATATGGCAGCTTGAACAGAATTAGGTTCCCTTTCTGGTTCTTCAACCTTTTCTTCTCTCTTTCGCTTTCCAGACACTTTAACTGGTGGTCCCTTAGAACTGACAGACTTCTGCTCACTAGCTGCTCCAACATTGGTCTTCTTCGGCACTTCCTCATTCAATTTTAAGACTGTGGGTGTCACACCCTTCCTCGACACTGCTTTCGTTCTTGTTACTAAGGAACTAGGTTCCTCAGTGGTTTCCTCTTCAACCTCAACAACTGGAATGTTTTTGTCCACTGCAATTTGACCTTCCTGCACCAGACTCCGCCCCTTAGGCTTGTTACATTTCTTGCTTTTCTACAGAGCCTGATCCACAGCCTCCTTCTTTTGGAGTCTAGTCGAGGGACGCTTCACAGAGGGAGTAGGAAGACTGACTCCATGACGAACCTTGAAACGTGCACTGAGCACCATATCATCGTCATCCTCGATACTCACAGGAGGATGGAGGGGAGGAATAGATTCGAGAGAGGGAGTGTAGAAGATTGGCTCACTTGGAGATGGTGGTGTACCAGGTCCCTTACCAGATTTTGGAGTCTCATGCTGAGTAGACTCAAAAGGAACCATGGTGCCAGCATCTTTAAGAGCAGATGATGAGGCTCCCAGAGTCTCAGGAAGAGGACAAGATCCTTCAGAGGGTTTTTCTGAAGAAATGGCAATGATATTTTCGACGGCTTCTTTGTCCGGGGACTCCATGGGGGTTTGAGCAGTGAGAAAAGCAGAGTTAATGTACTGGTTTCGATCTCCCTCTGAGGAGTCAAAAGTGGGATATGTGCCAGGAATAGGTGACGTAGATAGAGGTACAGAGGGAGATGGAGGTGAAGGAGTGACTGAAGGGGTTAGGGTTTCCGAGTCGAGGTGAGAAGCTTCAGGGACTGAGGCTCCCTGAGATGATTCTGGTACTGGGGGAGGTGAAGATGGCTTGGAAGCAGATAGGGTTTCCTTGGATGGTGAGGAAACTTGTCCCTCACCAGGGGTGATATTAAGGTCGGTAGCCATGGAGGAGGAAATGATTTCGTCTTGAGATGCCATTTTTTATCACTGTGAGTAAGAGAGAGAGGAGGAGTAGAGGAGACGGAAGCTTTTTGGGTTCAGAGAAGTGAGAGTGATGGGAGTGGTGATAGAAGAGGAGTTATGTAGAGAGGAGGAGGAAGGGAAACCTGTCCAAGTGACGATTTTTTGAAAAGTGAGAGAACGTGTAGGGGAGTTGAAAGGTGTAAGGTAGGACTTGATTGATGTGTTTTCTGAACAGGCGGAGAGAGAGAACAAGAGAATAGTGGCAGCAGTAATTAATGCAGTTACCTTTTTGAGAAAGAGGAAGAGAAACGCATGTAACTACTAACCTGGTGTACAGGAACCGGGTCCCATACTGGTTTTATTTTGAGAAAAGAGAGTACAGTCCTTTCATGGTCTACAGTGCCACGTCATTAAATTCTGTAATCACCATGCGTGTCTACCTGCAACGGTATAGAAGTGAGTTAGACTTTATTAGGAAAACACCTTAGCATCTTATCCTGAGTAAGACATGTAAGCCATAGGAGAACCAGGTTCCTAATTGGGTCTCAGCATGCCCAGAGCCAGTCTGTTCTTCTCAAAGTGTTCTCTTCCAAGAGCTTTAGTGAAAATGTCTGCAATTTGATCTTCAGTGCAACAGAATCTCATGCAGATGTGTCCCTTTTCAACATTGTCTCTGAGGAAGTGATGTCTCACATCAATGTGCTTGGTTCTTTTGTGTTGAACAGTATTTTTTTCCATATTGAGTGCACTTGTGTTGTCACATAGGAGTGGAATGCTGTCGATGAAAACTCCAAAATCCTCCAATTATTGTTTGATCCACAGCAGTTGAGCACAGCAAGAGGCAGCTGCAATATATTCTGCTTCAGCTGTGGATAGTGCTACTGAGTTCTGCTTTCTTGTGCCCCATGAGATTAGGCAAGATCCAAGAAAATGATCCATCCCTGGAGTGCTTTTCCTATCTACAAGATAACCTGCATAGTCAGCGTCAGCATAACCAATAAGGTTAAAATTGTCACCTGAAGGATAGTAAAGGACCAGGTCTTGTGTGCCTTTGAGGTAGCGCAGGATCCTCTTAGCTGCTTTCAGATGTGACTCCTTGGGATTAGATTGAAATCTTGCACACAGTCCCACACTGAAGACTATGTCTGGTCTGTTTGTTGTAAGATAGAGAAGTGATCCAATGATCCCTCTATACATGGTTTGATTTACAGGGGTGCCACCATCATCCATGTCAAGTTTGGTGGCCAATGCAATGGGTGTGTCAATAACCTTGGAAGCCTTCATAACAAACCTTTTGAGTAGTTCCTTGATGTATTTCTGCTGAATGATGCACGTGCCCTTGATGGACTATTTGACTTGAAGACCCGGGAAGAAGTTCAGGTCCCCCATCATGCTCATTTCGAACTCACTTCCCATAAGCGTTGCAAACTCTTTACACAGAGATTCTGATGTAGCTCCAAAAATAATGTCATCCACATAGACCTGGACAATGAGAAGGTTCCTTCCTTTTTTCTTTAGAAACAAGGTGTTGTCTATCTTCCCTCTAGTAAAACCATTGTCGAGTAGAAACTTTGATAGCCTTTCATACCATGCTCTAAGGGCTTGCTTCAATCCATACAGGGCTTTGTCTAACTTGAACACATGTTCTGGATGTACATGGATTTCAAACCCAGGGGGTTGCTTGACATATACTTCTTCCTTGAGATAACCATTTAAGAATGCACTCTTCACATCCATTTGGAACAAGGTGAATTCCATATGAGATGCAAGGGAAATGGGAATTCGAATGGCTTCATACGAGAAACTGGAGCAAGTGTTTCATCATAATCAATCCCTTCTTCTTGATTGTAGCCTTGAACCACAAGCCTTGCTTTGTTTCTAGTAGTCTTCCCATTCTCATCCATCTTGTTCCTGAACACCCACCTGGTTCCTATGATGGTTCTACCTGAGGGTCGAGGGACCAAGTGTCAAACCTTATTTCTCTCAAAGTGATGGAGCTCCTCTTGCATAGCCACAATCCAGTCGGCGTCCTTTAGAGCTTCCCTAATATTTTTAGGTTCAATTTGGGACAGAAAGGCTGAGAAGGCTAAGGAATTTCTGGTTTTTTATCTGGTTTGAATTCCAGAATCAAGAGGGGTGATTATGTTATCAAGTGGATGAGAGCTTTTATGTTTCCAATTTGGAACCTGAATCTTTTTGGTAGAGGTACTTGGCATGTTGGTTAGGCTTCCCTGTGATTCCTGTTCTGCAGCTTGAGGAGTGTTTTCCACTGCATCTTCAACTCTTTCCTCAGCTTCTGTGGGAGAGATAGGGGTACCAAGTTCCTCCTGAGGTCCTGAGGACAGTGTTGAGTTGTCTTCCAATGTCTCCTTTGTTTGACTTAGCATGTCAGCCTTCCCATTTGACACATCAGAGATTTCTCCTGGAACCAAAAGTGGTTCATTGTCTTGATCATCACCATTGTTATCCTTGGTTGAGAATGGAGATTCATTGAAGAGTACATGAACACTCTCTTCCACACATTGAGTTCTTTTATTGAAAACTTTGTATGCTTTTCTTTGAGAGGAGTAGCCCAGAAAAATTCCTTCATCACTCTTGGCATCAAATTTTCCTAGTTGGTCCTTCCCATTGTTCAACACGTAGCATTTGCAGCCGAAAGCCCTTAGATGAGTTACCTTGGGCTTTCTTCCATTGAGCAGTTCATAAGGAGTTTTGTTCAGGAAGGACCTGATCATGCACCTGCTCACCAAGTAGCACGCTGTGTTGATTGCCTCAACCCAGAAATTCTTTGCAATCCCACTGTCTATGAGCATCGTTCGAGCCATGTCTTCCAAGGTCCTGTTCTTCCGTTCTACCACACCATTTTGCTGAGGAGTCCTTGAAGCTGAGAAATTGTGTGTAATTCCATTCTCAATACATAATTCATCAAATCTTGCATTGTCAAACTCCGTTCCATGATCAGATCTGATGCAAGCTACCTTTATGTTCATTTTCACTTGAATTCTTTTAACAAAGGCCACAAATATCTCAAATGTCTCATCTTTTGATCGAAGAAACAATGTCCAAGTGAATCTGGAGTAGTCATCCACAATCACAAAAATGTATCTCTTTCCACCCCTACTTGCAATTCTCATTGGTCCACATAGATCCATATGGAAGAGTTCAATAGTCCTGGATGTGCTGACATCCTTCTTTGGTTTAAAAGATGACCTTACATGTTTCCCTTTTGCACAGNAACTAAACTTGTAACAGTGCAAGTTTTTGACAAAAAATCCACCTTATTTCCTTTATCACAAATTTGTGAAACACTCAAAAGACTGTATTTTAGTCTGTTCACATAGTAAACGTTTTCTATTGAGTGTTCCAGTGATCTTCCAACTCTTCCAACACCAAGGATGTAGCCTTTCTTTCCATTTCCAAAGGATACATCCCCTCCTTGCAGGGCCTTCAGTGAGATAAAATCCATAGTATTTCCAGTCATATGCTTTGAGCATCCACTGTCCATGATCCACTGTAGTCCACTTTCCCTCACTGATCCCTGCACATGCAAGTTAGTGGTTAGATTTAGGAACCCAAACAAGTTTGGGTCCCTTGTAATTTGTAAATGGGTGAATGAGAACTCTTCTAGTCCATGCTGGCAGGATTTTGTGTTTCTTGCTGGGATCGGGTCCCTGCTCAGGTTTTCGCCTGCCTGCAAATATCTTATTTTTCCTAACTGACTGGTCTCTGGCTGGAAAGTTTTCTTTGAAGTGTCCATTATTCCCACAATGAGTACAAAGCCAATTGTTAGGGACTGTGACATATTTGCTGTGAGGATTATAAGGAGTTTTCTCCTTTTGGAATCCAATTCCCTGCCTACTTCCACTATTGTTAAAGTACATGGCATTGACAGCATCTGACGACCATGTCCAGTTTAAAGACTTCTTTAAGTCAGATTTCACTTTACTTAATTCAACATGAAGCTCTTTGTTTTTCTCTAACTCCCTACACAGACTTACTCTTGCTTCATTCAAATCTTTCTCAAGTGTGACATACCTTTCACTAGCTATTTCCTTTCCTTTTTCTACACTTGATGGACCAGGTTCTAGTTTGAGCTCCTGGATGGTTTCCTCTAGACATGAGATTTTATCTTAAAGGTTATTTCTTTCTTGTTCTACATCATTTATTCTTTCATTCAACCTAGTTTTATCAAGGCCTAAGCTTTTAGTTTTTTCTTTCAAATCTCTCATCACTGCAGTCCTATCTTCTCTCTTTTCTTTTTCAAGATTGCCTAAGGCGTTCTTTAGATCCTCTACTACCATCAATAGTTCATCTCTAGTTTGTTCTACTTCTCCTAGTTCAGTGGTCAAAAGGTCCTTATCTTCGACTAAGACATAGTATGTATCAATGAGAACGTTAGACAGGGACAACAATTTTTTAGGAGAGTAGGATTTCAGATTTCTTTGAACATCCCTGAAATTTACCTCTTCTGTGTCATCTTCTTCTTCTTCATCATCTGATTGAGCCATGAGAGAAAACAATGAGTCGTACTCCTTTTCCTTGTTTTCAACAGCCATCATGGACCTGTTTTTCTGCTTCAGGTTCCTCCTCTGATTCACTGGATGAATCTCCCCAAGCGGCAAGGGCTTGCCTTACAACATTGTCAGTTGCACTCTTCCTACTGAATCTCCTCTCCGGAACCTGGTTCATGTTTGGAGCTTTGTCCATGTTGAATTTGTTGGTATCTTGTTTCAGTAGCGGGCAGTTTTTTATGAAGTGACCTGGCTTACCACACTTATGACACAAGTCATGGTTTCTAGGCTTGCTTGAGCTTCCTCTTCTTGGTATTCCACCATTCTTTCGAACCATCTTCTGGAATCTCTTGGTGAGATAGGCCATGTCATGATCTTTCTCACTTGACTCTTGTTTTTCAGCTTGGAGAACCAGGGTCTTCTCCTTTTTGGGCTCTCTTCTTTCACTATCCTTTTTCCTTTTCATCTTGTAAGTTTTCAGGTTCCCAATCAACTCATCCATTGTTAGGATTTGCAAGTCCTTTGCCTCAGTGATGGCATTTACTTTACTTTCCCAGGAACTAGGTAGAACACTTAGGATTTTTCGTACTAGCTTGTTCCTAGGAATGATCTCTCCTAGAGAGTGAAGCTCGTTGATGATGGAAGTGAACCTGGTATGCATGTCTTGTATATTTTCATCTTCCTTCATCTTGAACAGCTCATACTCGGTAGTGAGCATGTCTATCTTTGATTGCTTTACTTGTGTTGTTCCTTCGTGGGCTGTCTGCAGGGCTTCCCAGATTGCTTTAGCAGAGTGACAAGCAGAAATTCTGTTGTATTCATCCGGTCCTATTCCACACACTAGAATTTTCTTGGCACGATAGTTCTTTTCCACAGCTTTTCTATCGGCATCATTATAATCCAGTCTTGTTTTTGGAACCAGCAATTCAACCTCTCCCACCTTGTGCATAGGAACATGAGGTCCATCACAAATAATGTCCCATAACTCTGAATCTTCAGCCATGATGAAGTCGAGCATGCGAGTCTTCCACCACCCATAGTATTGACCATTGAACCTCGGAGATCGATATGTTGACTGTCCCTCTTCGAAGTTTGGTGGAGCAGCCATTACAGGTCCTTTCTTGGTATTAACCGTTTAGAAAGAACCCGCTCTGATACCAAATGATAGTTCTTAAGAGTCCACCAAACAGTAGAGGTACCAGGTCCTCTACTGGTTGCCAGAGAGTTAAGAGTTAGAAAGATAAGTAAAGAGACAAGGGATTTTTACGTGGAAAAATCCCACTCAAGGGGACAAAAACCACGACCTACACTTGTAGGATTTCAACTTCACTAACTTGTAATCTAAGCTATTACAAGCCACTTTGAAACTATCTAGTTACAAAGACTTTGACTCATGACTAGCTTTAGCCACACAGAAGTTTTGGAGAATAAAGAGTTAAAAGATTCCTAACTAGTTGCTTCTACAAGAGCTAGTAGGATATAATGAAAACAAAATACAATATTACAACTCAACTAAGGACAATATCAATACTTGATGAACACGTTGTGTAGGCCTTAGTGGAGTTGTCTTCTTGCTCTTGAAGCTCTTGAGTCTTTAATGCTTGAGAGCACTTAATGCTTGAATATTCTTTTGTGAAATGCTCAAGTTAGTAAGTATTGTTCTTTTTGCTTCAAGATATTCTCATACATTGCACAACCCAAGAAGGATGCCCAATGTCTTGAGGGTACAAGGCTCAACCACAAGGAAGTGACTATTGCACTGTTGCTACACTGTAGCGTGAGCAGTGACAGCCAGTCACTTTTCTGTCACAACTTTTTACAGCTGTCAAGTTGACTTGTTCTTCAATCTGTGAGTCCGATGAGGGAGCAGGTCCCTCAGCTGGTCCGTAATTATTCAGCAATGTATGATCCGAAATTCCTGGAGACATAGATGACTTATGATGCTGTATGTGCATTAGGTCCTCGACCTGGTTCTTCACATAAAAGTTTGTTAGGTCATCAAAACAAAACACAACTCATCAGGAGGTTTTCGGGGTCTCAGAACACAGATTTAGCTAAAATTATACGGGATGACCTTTTGGGTCATCACAATTATAGCAATTGTGGTTGACATGTCAACTTGGGTTAGGGGGCCTTCAACCATGGTCCTAATAGATGGGTGGTTTGGTATTCAAGGGCAATTTATGAAACTGACTATGTTCCCTTTGTGAACCACCCATCTCCTGGATTGTGAACATGTTTCCCACCCTTTGAGGATGTATTGTCAAGTGGCTGATTTTGCTTTTTATGGGGGGTGTCGCCAGTTACAGTGCTTTGCAATAAGAGTTTTTTTCCCTTAGGGAGGATGTGTTGTGAAAGAGCCTCTAGGCCAGTCCCAAGTGGATTGCTTTGTTTTCAACTCTGCCTTTTGAATTCCTAGACCTCCCTAAGACTTAGACTTTGTGACAGTGTCCTAGCCCACTAGGTGCATCTTCTTCCTATTTGGTGTGGTGCCCCAGATGAAGTTCCTTTGAATCCTATCAATCTCCTTAGAAGTTTTTAGGGAATTTTATTGAACTACATGACATGACTAGGGATACTGTTCAGTGAGGCTTTTGCTAGGGTAGTTCTTCCAGTCATATTTAGGAGGTTAGTTTTCCAATCAGCCATTTTGGAGCGCATGTTATCAATGATGAGTTTAAAATAACTATTGACAGGCCTTTTGTGGATGGGTTAACCCCAAGTATTTGCCAAAGATAGTTGTGGCCTGAGTGGACAGACTGTTGGAGTTGGACTCCACTTGGTGGGGAGTGGCAATTGGCAGAGAAGAAAACTGTTGATTTGGTAAGATTGATTTTTTGGCCCGAGGCTTGATTGAAGGAGTTTAAAGTGCTAATGATTGTGGAGCAATTCTTCTGGTAAGCTCTTGCAAATAAAAAACCGAAAACCCGACAAAAATCGACAAAAACTGAATCGATAAAAAACCGACTTGATTGGTTTGGTTTGGTTCCAATATTTGAAAAACTGACTTACTTGGTTTGGTTTATTTTTAGGGAAAAACCGAACCATGAACATCCCTAGGTGCACGTATCAATTTTGAGAAGTTTCCCAAATTTTCTGCCCACTTTCCAGTACCTCCTTGTCGTAAAATTCGGTTGGTAGTTATGGTAATCTCACCCATATAGCAGAGAGAGATAGGGTGGCTTCTTGTGGGACAAATTTTGGTTCCCACCTGCTAATTGAGAGAAAATTCCTAGATATGAACCATGGGCCTTGGTGTATTGCCTTGATTAGGTTTTCTTCCTTTCCAAACTTGACTATAAAGAAGTCTCATCCTAGGTCAATCAAGATTAACTGTTCGGAGGGGTTCCATAGTTCAATTAGTCTGGATCGGAGAAGATGATGAGGCATACGTCGACCAAAATTTTTTATAATGACTGAGAAGTGTCATGGCTCATATAGCCAGTTTTTATCCTCCTGAGGGAGGATGATTGGACCTAGGTTTTCCTTGCCCTTTAACTCGCATCCTGATTTATCAAGATATGTTGCGTAGTATTCCGTTTGGGAAGTAACCTTCTTGTCTAGGAGTATTTCCTTGTAGGAGTGCCCTGGGTTAGTATCCTCCTCTCTGTGGGGTTGATATCCGGTAGTTTCGATGGTATGTTAGGTATCTTGGGTGTATTTTTCATTATGTGTGTTGTGAGAAGTGAGAGTTTCTCTCAGTAAAAGTTAGTCCTAATTAAAAGTTGAGCTTATGCAATTCTATTTACACCACTAAACATGCATGCATAAATAAATCAGTAAGTACGACTTGAGAATTTTGGTTGGCTTTCCGAATTAGTTTGACGGATTCCAGAGGATAGAGTAAATTGTATATATTGTTCATCTTTTACGTCTTTTAATTTATTAAATAAATTAAACATGTAGCATAAACTAACAAATTAAAAGTACGTCATTCATTATAAAATTGGAATACATGGATTCTAGGAGAGAAAAAATGGCCCACTGTCCACATAATAGGTAGAGGTTTATTTTGAGAAAGGGAATCACGTCTTGTGGAAATATGCATGATTATTATTCTACCTACTGATGTCAAAATCAAGTAAATATCTTTGAGCCCATTATCTGCATGTCTAAATTAGGTTCACACTGCTATAGTCTAATTTGCTTTACTTGCAATTTGAAAAAGATTCCTCTTTTTATTTCACTTTACCTAAAGATACTTAACTTGACACGAAATTTTAGTATGTTAATTTAGCTAATATACACATATATTAGTGATTATAAAAGAAAATATTAGAATAGTACTGATTGGTAGAAGAGCAAACTTCATATTAAAATTGAAGTATATGTAAATATTTGAAAGTTGTGAAAACTTTATAGAAATATAATTATGTTAAACTATTTGGAACATTCTAAAATAGGAAGAGTTTCATACAAATTTTAACAAAAGAAGCGTGAGTTACATAAGTATTTAACGATATTTGTTGCATAAAATAGAATCTAGTCATTTACCATTGGAAAAATAGCATAATAATTTTATGGTCATATTCTCAAATTAAATCAGAACGTGTAGTTCTGTCGTTACTGATTTATAATAATTTAAATTCTCTAAAAGTGTATGTAGCACAGTAACAGTAATATGATATCCCTTATTTTCCATAAGTTCTACTTTCATTTACTCAGGGCCTGGTTTCCTACCAATGTACTATTAAACCTTAATATGATATTGTTTTTCTGCTGTTAAATTTTTAAGAAGAAGAAAAAAGATCCATTGGACCAAACGATGTTTGTAACGAAAAGAAATTGAATCTAATTAATTAATTATCCAACCAAATCCACACTTCATCCTTCAATTTTTTACTTCTTTTATGATCCATTTTGATTCGACTTCTCTTCACGTTTTCTTTAAGGTCCTACTATGGAACATTTCAAGCAACTTGTACTACTTTTTAACTTTTATTGAGACAACCTGGCCCATGTTACGAATATAAACTATAACTATTTAATACTAAAAACACGTGAATCGCGTGGTTTACTTTTTTCTTTCTCATCCCCTTTTTTGTTCTTTTCGGAAATATTAAATTGAGACAACTTAGAAGCAGAAATTAATATTTATAACACGTGAACCACTTCGTACACGATCTTCTTTGTTTATTCTCTCCCTTTTTCTATATCATTGAGGCAACTTGCCCAACCATATAAATTTTAATATAATTAGTACAGCTTCGTTAAAGTAAATTACGATGATGTAAATGTTCTCCAACTGATCTTCATGTAAGCTGTAACATCAACCTTGCTAAATTAATTGTTTAATTCATATAATTAGGCTGATCACTTCACATCACTTTTCACAACAATTTCGTTTCTTCTTGCCATCAAAGTTGAGACGCCCCATACTTGTATACGGTTTGATCGAGATTGAGACGTTGCATCGAAGAGCTAAGATGTTGAGACCGAAATCGAAGCATCTTTCTAGATCGAGGTCAAAAGAGACAGACTTCGAGTAATATCGGGATAGCTTTGTAACGGAAAAGGCAAGATATCCGCGATTGGTCGAAAGTACGAGTTATTGAATTTCAGGTTTTGGCAAAATTGCTCCGTGCTTGCTTTTTAAAATAAAATAATATGAATATCATAAAAAAAAATTATAGTAGAGGCTTTCATATTCGTTACATAATGCATATGTCATTAGCAAATTTCCAATTCATATTTCATTAGAGAAGAAAGGCCATAATGCATGTCATAGATTGTTAAACGTGGAGAATGAATCCAGAAGCTATTTACAAACAAATACTAAAAGTTTTTAAGGGGGCTGAATGGCTGATTCTCTCTACATGTATGAAACCTGAATCTGAAGGCAATTGAGCAACACCGACACGGCTTTATCCTTTCCATGGGATGTTGCATTTGCAAAGTCAATCCTCTTTCACCTCTTCATAACAGAGGGGGCAGTTCTGTGACACACACAAATATTAGTCACCAAAAGATGAAGGGAAAAGAAAAGGACACTGTTTCTCCAGTAGAAGTGAACGAATAATAAGTTGAAACTGCGAAAGACTTGTATATGTCAATTGTACTTCCACATTTTTGTCCACAATGATCTGTTAGTCATCCCCTCACCATCTTTCTGATGCAGGGAGGTTATTCTAGAACTTGTTTATTTAATTGATTAAAGAAGACTAAAAGGTGACAAGGAAAGCCTAAAAGGCGAGACTAACAACTATAAGTTGATTAGAGTTTTGATCTCTGTTTTTAGACCAGGAAAATCTCCTCTACTGCATCTCGCAAAGCAATTCAAAAGCTTTGCTTCTCTTTGAGTCTATTTGATGTTTTTATCTTACTCAAGCACGGGAGAACAAACACTAAAACAGGATTGAAGGGGACAGGATATGGTTTCTCACCTTTCTTTCTTTAAGCCAGCGGTTTATACATTCTGAATGAAACATGTGTGCACAAGGTAAAGTGGTCAACATATCTCCGCTTCTGTATGCAGCATAACATATAACGCACCTGCATAGAATGAATATGCAAGGACCAAAATTAGTTAGATGATCATATCTTTGTTTGAAGGTGTTTGTTACTGCATTTTCTTTAAAACAAAGTTATTTACTGGATTAACCTTTACAAACTTCATTTCCAGAAACCTTTTCAAAAGAAAACCTATTCCAAATGTTGTCAAATGGGCTGCTTAAGACCAATAATTTAACTGTCAGCAATGTATGAATGAACGGTGGAAATAGGATTGAAGGGAAACATATATCGAGAGATAGTTACTGAGGGTAGTCACCACAGTTTACATGCTTCATTCACTCATGACCTATCTGCCACAGAAAAATGCCAAATCATATAGTATTTAATATTTCCTCTTTTCTTTCTTTTCAGGAGGGGGTGGTGTTCTTCAGATATGCATGGTAAGCTCTGATTTAGACAAGAGCAGCACAAAATGCCATCGTTATGAATCACATGGTATAGAACAAATAGCATTTCCAATATTTACCATTCTCATCTACACACTGGAGCTAAGAGATTCAGAAACAACAAATAAACTGCCTGTTATGCTTTATGCTGGTAAAAATCAGACACAATCATCAATATTAGTAGAACGGTATAATTATTGCACTAGCACATTTATTAGTAAATTTTTGTAAAAGAATATATGTGCACTTTCTCAATAAAGCTAAAGCAAAATAGATAGGCAGGATAGAAGAAATAAAAACACAAGGGTATTTATCCTACTCTCCCATTTTCTTTTTCTTCGAGAAGAATCCTGTCTTGTATTTGAAAGTTGGTAATCGACTTATGAGGGCCTGTGAAAGCCCTCTGCTCTGCTGGCCAACAGCTTCTCCTAAGGACTGTAATTCCTACCAAAATGAAAGAAGACAATTGGAACGGCCTAAATGAAAAGTTCACATGGTGACAAACGAAAAAACAGCAAGAGTAATGTAAACTATTTCAAGCTTAATCAACACGAAAAAGAAAAAATGATTGCAGTCTAACCTCATAGGTCATACTATCTGGATCAATATCATCTTGTCTTGTGTTCGTATTTCCAAACTGCACTTAGTAATAGAGTACGTTACAACCTTTTTAAGCTAAAAACAGCAGTAGAGAACTAAAAAGTTGCATCATACCCTGACCGGAGGTGATTCTCTAGGAGGGGATCCCCTGTTGCCTGCAGATAATTTGGAGGTCACTTGGTTATGAGTAACGGGGACACTAAAGCCTATAATCCTTGAATAGAAACTATAATTCAAACACCGACAAAGTAGATCCTGTTTTAGTTAATTTACTTCATACACTTCTATTCACCCACAAAGTTGTTCAGATACAATATAGCCTGTCCGCTAGAATATACTGAACATGCACACATCTACAAGACGCTCTATAGTACGAGTCACTTTTAGAAATGGCTTTAGAAGAATGAAGAACAAATGAGCAATAATTCCCAATCTAACGTGATATGAAATATTCTCCACGAAACGTCTTCCTTGGGAAAAAATCATTTTAAGGAAAACACTTTTTACAAAATAGTCAAAACAACTTGCATGCATTGTGGTAATAAATCATTCTCTACTCGCTCTCCTACCCCATATCACTTGCTCCTATAAATATGTAAAGATTATTTCCACTTTTTGCTACTCATAACAATCACCAAACACCAAATCCTCAAGCCCCACTCTACTATCAACCATTTTTTTTAAATTAAAAATCCTTGCACTATCGACCAATTAAATGTTCATCACCAAAAAGATACTAGGAAATGATTTCTATGATAAAACATTTGTTTGGGGTACATTTTACATGATACCACTCAGGACGTAATTCCAAATTTCTTAATCGGTTGCATTTTGTATAAACAGTTCATAACACTCGCATATTGGGAAATCCGGGAACAACGTTACTCTTTCAGTAATTACCAATGCAAGTCACATTCTTCACAGTCCCAATGTTTATGTTCATTCGGTGAGCTCCTTAACCTTAGTATTTAGGTTTTCAGATAACAAGCTACTATTGTTTCATTCATTCTAAAGTTCAGTTTAGAAAAGCCTTAAATTTGCAATGCTTTAAATCTTGGTATGCACATATATCATTGGTCGCAGTTATAATTATAGATCAGTCATAATAAGATGATTAACCATCTTCTTTAACCTCAAGAAGAATATCAAATCTCTGTTAACAGAGGAACAAAGACAACTTAGGATTATGGGGCAATTAGAGATACTTGTTTGGCTAAATAAGAATACCCGGGCGATAATGTACCCTAATACAAAGCAGAGATAAGAGCTGTATGACCAAGAATTTACTGGCTAAACCAATAAATAATGTTCTTACGAAATTACCAGCCACAGTAGAATTAAGCTCATCTCTGCAGAAATCCTCAAAATCATCCCCTAACTGCAATGATCTAGCTAAAGCTTCATCCAAAGCCAATTGCGATTCAAAGCTCCGAGAAGAATCACCCTTTTGTGCTGATACCTGATGCCCTCTACTGGTTTGACCATATTCAGAGCTCATATTCCTGTTTTTCCCATTTGCTTGAAATGACAAGTAAACAGTTTCCTGCAACATAGGAAACCAATTGTCAACAGAAATTCATTTAACAAAAGTGTGTGCGCAGTGTCGAACCCTGTGCAGAATATTCATTTTATTCCATAATACCTGTTGCAATAGAACTTCTTCATAACTCAAATCACCATCCTCAGGAAAAAGATCTTTTATATTCTCAGCGATCTCGGATGGGATTCCACCACTTGAATAATGGGTATGCAACAAGCTATTACTCATTGTAAACGTATCAGGTATGACTATGCACTATCCTTCTTCAGACTGCAGGACCCTTTCACCGTCTATAGAATTTGAAGTTGATCAGGAACTAAGGTATAGTTGAATAAAGAACTTGAAAGAGGCTTATAAAGAATTTCACATTTCATAGTATGTAAAAGGCGGTTACCACAAATAGGTGAATTTTTCAGATTCACTTTATATGAATGTATCTAACCTCTTTTGTGAATTGTGAAATGGGCTACATTAGAGGACAAATAACAGGACAAAGAAATGTATGTGCCCCTAAAAGGATTATGATGAACCATTCGTGACTATAAACCAAAGAGTTCTGAAGAACAAGATTGTCTCTTAATACCTTTTGATCATCTCTGCCCTCTTCAGAATATTGTACATTAATGCCATAGGTGCAAAGTTTTGAAAACTAGAGCCCGTTTGGATTAGCTGATAATCATTAGGAGTTGAAAAGCACTTTTTAGTGCTGAAACTGATTTATAAAATAAGCAGCTACGTGTTTGGATACAAGTGCTGAAATTGATAATAAGCTGCTGCAGTATTTGATAAAAAAGTGCTGATAAACTTTGTTTCTATTAAAATGACTTAAATAAACTTAGAACTGTTTACACTTATAACGGCGTAATTTCTTCAAAATTTTAGATTCCAAATTGATCCAAATACAAAATATTCTATTTGTCATTTTATTTTAAATACAAATTGTGCTTAGATAAGATAACTTTTATGGTAAATATAATTTATTTTATGATAAGCATATAATCATAAGTTATAATAATTAATAAATTGATAAAAGTTTCTCACTAAAAAATAAACTTAAATAGCACAAAATATTTGAAGACAGTAATCACATAGATATAAATATGCAAAGGAATAGAGAATTTGCCTATCTTAAATAATCAATGAGAATTGCATACTAGAAGAGCCGGGGGAGGTTAGATTGAAATAGCACTTGAGGCACTGAGTATCGATGTAAGAGTCTTGTTCTAAAAAAGAATATTTTAAGGATAAAATAGTAAAAAATTTGGTCAAACTTAAAGGGCTAATAAGTTAAAAATTCATAAGTTGAAGGTGACCAGCTTATGGCTTATTTTTTACCTATAAGCACTTGGCATATAAGCACTTTTAACTTTAGCAAACGCGTAGATAAGCTAAAAGTACTTATAAGCTAGTTTGACCAGCTTATAAGCTTAGCCAAACACCCTCCTAGACTACTATCAGACACTGCATACGACCAAAAATGCTCTGCAAATATATTAAGCTAATTATACAATTCCACAAAATGCCAATAAAGACTGATTTTGACACCTTAAATATTTACTCCTATGAATAATAAGCACTTGACCAGCACCAGAGAAGGAAAGGTACCAATTCAGGTATAGGCAAAATTGCAAATAGGAAAAATGCAAAACACTTATCTATGCAGTAATTGAAAAGGGCTCTCTAAGTTGACTTGACTCTCCCACACTATATGCCTTCTGAAAAAGAAATCATGCCTAAAATAACCTTAATTACCCCCCTAAATTCACAAATCAAGAAAATTCAAGATGGTAAAGAAAGGCAAAAGCAGGAAATCATGATTTAATTGCATTTTACACCTTACATTAATTGTCCTTCCCCAGTAAAATTACCGGGTCACCGGGTTCGACCCGGGCAAATCCTATTCTCATACTCAATTATGACAGAAATTGGAAACATATGATTTGAATGAGAAGAACTGGCAAGATTCAAAGATTGTAACTTTACATCAAAATAAACATACCCATTTAGAATCTTGCAATGCAAATTCAAGAAAAGGGAGAAAAAATTTACCTTTTTCAGAGAAACAAACGAGATGGGGGTCTTGACTCAAAGTCTAAGCAGGTCATCTTACTTACTGAGAGTGTTGAATAGTGAAGAAAAGGTCGAATGATAGCAACAGATGAATATTAAATCCAAGGAAGCTGGTGGGTATAGGGGTCCACTTTGCTTTTTTGAAAATGCTACTACAGTACTACTGGTTTATAATGGTGCCACTGATGATGGTAAGTTTCACAAGCAGCCACAACAGTGAATATAACTCTCTTTACATTTTGCATTACATAGCCTTTTTGCCATTTTGTTATATTATTAGCGGTGAGCTAAAAACTGCAATGTGTACTTTCCCATATTTACTGCTTGTTTCTTTGCAAAAGACAGTAAAAGTGACGACTAATAGTTGGAGATATAACAGAGATGAAAGGAATGTGGACACGTTGAGGGAAATGCAGGCCACATGTGACTTTTTCTAGAGAAAAAGATTTCCGCCATTTTATGTGTCTTAATTTAATAGCTATAAATTTTTAAAGTGTGTATAATATGTAAAAAATACTCTTGTAATCTTATAATAATCATAAATGTATTATGCCATTTTCTTATAAGGAAGTTTCATTTAATTTAAGATGTGACATTGCGCCTAACTATCTTTTGATTGTTGAAAGATGTAGTACATTACATATGGTTGAAAGATATAAGCAGGCTTCGATTCTGTAATTTTTGAAAAACAACAAAATGTTAGTAGGTGTCTTTTTTTTATGGGATAAATCGTCACCTCAAGACGTCAAACCAGCAAAAAGTCGTTCACCGCTATGAACTGAGGTCATGTGCCCATAAAACTTACTCCTATACATGCTACTGCTAGACGTGTTCAATTGCAATTGTCCTAGTTTAATTGTTTTATTAAACTTTTGACGTTATAGCTAGGTTGTAAAGTTGTCGTGTACAGGTTACTTTATTGGAGGTGTTATATTGTTCTTTGGTTTACTAATAGATCAACACAGGAAGATCTAGGTTTTCTAAAGCATGGATGTACCACTAAACAATGACAAAATAAAATTTTAAGTGGGTATTGATAGTAGGTAAATAATTTAGTATTTTTTTTAAATGTAGCTCAAAGTAACAATATATGACAAGAAAATAAGTAGAATAAGAGAAGAAGAGATAACTTTCTTATTTCATCAAGTGTTCAAGTATATGACATATCACATTTCATGCCTCTATTTATACTATTACATTGTAGATTACAAAAGGATTGTCTTAAACATGACATTAACTTTTGAGATCATGGGGGAAGATCATGAGGAGAGGTTATAGAGGTGTGGGAGTAACAATCATAAAAGTGATAAGTGGTGGGAGGTTATTTACTTCATGAGTGAAAGTAGTGGGAGTAGTGGACATCCACAATTATTATATATTTTATAACACTCTCCCTTGGATGTCCAAAAATAGATAATATGTCTCGTTAAAACCTTACTAAGAAAAACCACGTGGGGAAAAATCTTAGTGAAGGAAAAAGAGTACACGTATCTCTAATACGCTTTATTTGTTGCCTCGTTAAAAACCTTACCAGAAAAACCCTGTGGGACAAAACCTAGGCTAAGGAAAAAAGAGTACAACACATATCTTACTCCCATGAAAACATCACTTTATTTCTCAAAGACGTCGCATTCCAATCTTCTGTCTCAACTTCTCAAATGTTGACGTTGGTAATGCCTTAGTGAACAGATCAGCCAAATTTTCACATGAACGAATTTGTTGAACATTAATTTCACCATTTTGTTTAAGATCATGCGTGAAAAAGAACTTTGGTGAAATGTGCTTTGTTCTGTCTCCTTTGATGTATCCTCCTTTCAGTTGAGCGATGCAAGCAGCATTGTCTTCATATAATATAGTTGGATTATTTTTTTTCATAAGAAAATCACACATTTCCTGAATATGTTGAGTCATTGATCTCAACCAAACACATTCCCGACTAGCTTCATGAATGGTTATTATCTCAGCATGATTAGAAGATGTGGCAGCTATTGTTTGTTTCATTGAACACCATGATATAGTTGTACCTCCATATGTAAACAAATAGCATGTTTGAGATCGGGTTTTATTTTGGATCAAACAAATAACCTGCATCGGCATAGCCAATCATTTCTGACTTAAATTCATTAGAATAGAACAATCTCATATCTGGAGTTCCCCGAAGATATCTAAATATATGCCTAACATCATTCCAATGTCTTCTTGTTGGGGAGGAACAGAATCTTGCTAATAATCTTACAGCAAAAGCAATATCTGGCCGGGTATTGTTAGCAAGATACATCAGTGCCCCAATTGCACTAAGATATGGAGTTTCATCACCAACGAGCTCTTCGACATTTTCTTGAGGACGAAATGGATCTTTATTTATGTCAAGTGATCTCACAACCATTAGGGTACTCAATGGATGTGCATTATCCATGTAAAATCGCTTCAACACCTTTTCAGTGTATGTTGATTGATGGACAAAAACTCCATTTGTTACATGCTCAATCTGTAGGCCAAGACAAAATTTTGTCTTACCAAAATCTTTCATTTCAAATTCTTTCTTCAAACACGCTACAGCTTTTGGAAGCTCTTTAGAAGTTCCAATGATATTCAAGTCATCAACATACACAACTACGATGACAAAATCAGGTTTAGACCTCTTAATAAACACACAGGGGCAAATTAGGTCATTTTTGTACCATTCCTTTAGCAAATACTCGCTAAGACGATTGTACCACATTCTCCCTGATTGCTTCAATCCATATAAGGATTTCTGAAGCTTTATTGAACAAGTTTCCCTTGAACTTTTATGTGCTTCAGGAACTTTAAAACCTTCAGGGATTTTCATGAAAATTTCATTGTCCAGGGAGCCATATAAGTAGGATGTGACAACATCCATCAACTGCATATCAAGCTTTTCATGGACTGCAAGATTTATTAGATACCTTAAGGTAATTGTATCTACCACAGGAGAATATGTCTCCATATAACAAATGTCGGGCCTTTGCAAAATCCCTTGTGCAACAAGCCGTGCTTTATATCTTACGACTTCACCTTTCTCATTTCGTTTTCGCACAAAAAACCCATTTGTACCCCACTGGCTTGACACCTTCAGGCGTTCGGACTATTGGTCCGAAAATTTCATGTTTTTCGAGTGAAGCCAATTCCACTTGAATTGCGTTTTTCCATTTTGTCCAATCATTATGTCTACATTCATCGACAGATTTTGGCTCAAGATCCTCATCTTGTTGCATTATGTTAACTGCAACATTATATGCAAAATGGTTGTTAACAACAACGTAATTTCGGTTTCACCTTTTTCCCGTAGAGACATAACTTGTTGAGATCTCTTCATTTTCATTATTTTCAAGTACTAGAACTTCCTGTGAGGTCTTATCAATAACTATGTTTTTATGCTCCTCTTGAGCAATTGCCTCCACGTTATGATCAACTTGATCATTTGCTTCTATCATTTTTTGGGAATTTTTATCCTTGGAATCGATTGGTCTACCACGTTTAAGGCGTGGCCTAGACTCATTTGCATTATCATACTGTCCAGCTGGGCCATCAACTCGAATTGGAGCACTAACAGCTGGAATATGTGATTTAGTAACCCATGGAAGGTTAGTAAATGCATCTGGCAATTGATTTGCAATATTTTGCATATAAATGATCTTTTGAAATTTTTGTTCACATTGATTTGTAGGAGGATCCAAATGAGATAGAGATAATACGTTCCAATCTATCTCTTTTTCTAGCCGTTTATTCCCCCCCCCNTGGAAAAACTGATTCATTAAAATGACAATCAGCAAATCTAGTTGTAAACAAATCTCCTGTCATAGGCTCCAAATATTTAATAATAGAAGGAGATTCATAACCAACACATACTCCACACCTTCTTTGGGGGCCCATCTTTGTGCGTTGTGGTGGAGCGATTGGAACATATACCGCACATCAAAAATTCTTAGATGGAAAATATTTGGCTCCTGACCAAAAGCCAACTGTAATGGGGAGACTTCATGATAACTTGTTGGCCTTATGCGCACAAGTGTTGCTGCATGCAAAATAGCATGTCCCCACACTGAAAGGGGAAGTTTTGTCCTCATTAGTAATGGTCTAGCTATTAATTGGAGGCGTTTAATCAATGATTCTGCTATACCATTTTGAGTATGAACATGAGCAACTGGATGCTCAACTTTTATTCCAGTGGTCATACAATAATAAGTAAAGGCCTTAGATGTAAATTCACCAACATTATCAAGACGAATTGTCTTAATTGCATAATCTGGAAATTTTGCTCTTAACCTTATTATTTGGGCCAACAATCTCGCAATTGTCATATTACGAGTTGACAATAAGCACACATGTGACCATCTTGTAGATGCGTCTATCAAGACCATAAAATACTTGAATGGTCCACATGGAGGGTGTATAAGCTCACATATATTACCTTGTATACGTTCCAGAAATACAGGGGATTCAATCCCAACTTTAGCTGCTGATGGTTTAATAACCAATTTTCCTTCAGAACAAACAGCACAAGAGAATTCCTTAAATTGAAGAATCTTCTTGTTCTTCAATGCGTGCCCATTTGAATTCTCTATTATTCTGCGCATCATGTTAGAATCAGGATGGCCTAACCGGTCATGCCAAATGATAAAATCAAGTAGTAAACCTTTTGTTTACTATGGCATATGATTCAACCACACCAATGTTTGTGTGGTACAATCCAGAAGAAAATACGGGTAATTTTTCGTGCACACATTTTTTCCCGCTTTTATTGTAGTAATATAAAGGTATTCAACCTTTCCTTCATTAGAGGTCTCAACATGGTAGCCATTTTGGCGAATAGCTTTGAAACTCAATAAGTTTCTTTGAGGCTTACTACAATACAATGCATTATCAATAGTTAATATTGTTCCTTGTGGTAGTAATAAGGCCGCTCTTCCAAAGCCTTCAATTAACTTTGTACTACAAGATATTGTATTAACATATGCCATTTTCATAACCAAATAAGAGAAAAATTTCTTTTCTCTTAATATTGTGTGAGTTGTAGCACTATCCAAAAGGCATAAATCTTCATTACTCATCTTGGATCCAATTGAAGACTGGAAAATTTTATTTTCTTCATTAAAAAAAATAAAAGTACACCATGAGAAATACGGAAAAACTAACAATAACACATGACAACTTAAGTACTACTTGAGCATAAAAATAACTTTAAAACGAGAGAAAAAAATACTTAGATAAAAATAACAACATAATTGCATTTCCCAGTAAAATGATCAAACTTTAGTTTTGATCTCCATAGAAGTCTTCAACTTCCAAATGAGTAAGATCATCGAGGCCTTCAAAATCATCATCATTCAAAGCAATACTTGCCTCGGCATTGTCATCATTTTTGTTTGAAGGCCCTGCCTCAAAATCATTTTTAAAGGTCAAGTGAGACTCCACTGGGGCATTAGCAGAAGATGCTCCAACATTATTTGCCCTTCTTTTGATGGAGTTTTGATAAAGCCTGACAAAATGCTCAGGTATATTTATTTATTTTGTTTCTTCGTCGTATATTTTGATTTCATGATTAGTGTCTTTAATATGCAATTTCATAATTTCTCACATCTCTAGATATGTGTAAAAATAAAAAATTATATGTTTATTTATTTTAAGTTATTTGCATGATTGTTATGTGAAAGTTGCTAATTTTCATGTTAGTAGAATTAATTGATAGAAAAATACTTATTTTATGTTGTTCGATATTTGAAATTATGTTAAAGTTAGAAGACATTTTTTGTTCTAGTTAACATCAAAGATACAATAATTTGAAGAAAAAAAAAATATAATTTGGAATTATCACTTTAGTGTATATAGATCACAAATTTTATATTATGTCAATTTTTAAGATTCTTTACACTACTATCCTAATGATTTCTAATTATTTATCTTCTTTGATAGTTTTCACTATGTCGAATTTGTCAAAGCTTGAGTTTGTGGCACTTGACATTTCTGAAAAGAATTACCTATCATGGGTTCTTGATGTTGAGATTCACTTAGCCTCCAAAGGCCTTGGTGACACCATTACCCAGGGTAATGAGGCATCGAGCTAGGAAAAAGAAAAGGCCATGATTTTCCTTCGTCATCATTTGGATGAAGGTTTGAAGGTTGGACATTTAACAGTGAAAGATCCACTTGAATTGTGGACTGGACTGAAGGAAAGGTATGATCACCTTAAGGCTACGGTATTGCCAAGGGCTCGATATGAATGGATGCACTTACGGTTGCAAGATTTTAAGACCGTAAGTGAATATAACTCTGTTGTATTTCGAATAACTTTCCAGTTAAAATTATGTGGGGATGTTATGAATGATGAGGATTTGTTGGAAAAGACTCTTATGACTTTTCATGCCTCAAATATGGTACTACAACAGCAATACCGTGAAAGGGGTTTTAAAAAGTATTCTGAATTTATCTCATGCCTTCTGGTGGCTGAGCAACATAATAACCTTTTGCTGAAAAACCATGAAGCCCGTCCCACAGGGTCAGCTCCGCTTCCTGAAGCGAATATGGAAGCTAGACATGATAAGTCTGAAAAAAGACAGAATGATAATCATGACCATATGAATGTACGTAGGCATGGCAATGGTAAGAGACGATATAATAGTCGTCATCGTGGTGGTCATGGAAAACGAGAGAACAATATGGGTTCTCAAAACAATCCTTCAAGAGGCAAAAGCGGTAATTGACACCGTTGTGGCATGAAAGGTCATTGGAAAAATGAATGTCGTGTTGATAACATTTCAAAAAATGTAGCTCAAAGTAACAATATATGACAAGAAGATAAGTAGAATAAGAGAAGAAGAGATAACTTTCTTATTTCATCAAGTGTTCAAGTGTAGGTTACAAAAGTATTGTCTTAAACATGACATTAACCTTTGTGTTGAACCAATTCACTACATGGTTTTGAAGATTGACAAATGTCTACCCAGTTGAACCAGGTCCATCAGGACAAACATACTCGAACAGACCCATTGGCACAAGAAGCGACACATGCATAGGAGATAAACATGATCTGTGAATTATCCATAAACTAAGAGGTTGTCTCCTAATGCAAAAAGATTGAAAATTGATAAGAGGTTAGAGTTTGAGTTCAACAAGGACAGAAATAATCGAGGAAGTTGAGATAAACACAAACCTTCCACCAAGGAAGAGTTGCATTAGAATTGAACAGCATATCTCAACAACTGACTCTATAAAGTGTTGAAGATCCTGCTGAATATTTCACGCACAAAGACAGAAGTGAAACAAGAATTGAAAGCAAAATTCCCAGAGCTATTTTGCAAGCAGAATCCTTGTGCGACACAAAAGCTACTCGAACCAGCTAGAAGAACCAGTTCCATCTGTTTGTCTTTTAAGTCTAGTTGGTTGTAGTAGGAGATTTAATATTGTATCTTTCAGCTTTATCTAGAAGCAAATTGTAATAGGTACACATTGTTCAAGTTAGAGTTAACTTGAAGTTTTCGTAATTAGCTTGAGGCTAGTTTTCCACAAAGGGGTTAGAGTTAGTCCTTACGTTTACAAAAGAGTTTATTTTGTAAATGTTGTTTGGCTCATTTTCATAGTGAAGAGTTTGGGAAAATCCTACTGGGAAGTAGGTTGTGGTTTTTTCACCTTTTTGAGCTGGGTGTTTTCCACGCAAAAATCTCTGTATTTTTACTTTACTGCATTTATTATTCCACAGCAGTAGAAGTTGGAACACCAAGAAGAACCAGGTTCTTCTATTAAGACAGCACTCGAAAAATTGGACACCACACAAATCACCCCCCCCCCCCTTGTATGG
>MDKH01100220.1:0-13351 GCA_005239495.1 Nicotiana undulata
TTACATTTCTGTTTATTTATTTTATTATTTCCAGAATTGTTTTACAAATACAGAGTTCTAACATATGAACCCATAACTATAAAAATTTAATGAGTTCAATACTAAAAACGTTTAAAAATTAAACCCACAGGATTTAAATCCTGGATGAGCTTCTGAGTGCATCTAATGGCTAACGTTGCCCGACTTTGCTCAAATCTTCCCTACCGCTTCTAGCTACATCAAGTAGTACGTGATATATGTTCATATATAACGATAAACTTTAGTTGCTATCTTTTATGAACCAGATCTTCAAAAAATTATTAATGCTTTTATTCGGGTTGGAAACGAAATATTATACATATCATCACAAAGGAGAGTAGAGTACTTACTATTACATGCCGTAGTTAATTTGACAAAAGAAACGTTCCTTCTTTTTTTGATTCAAAAAAGCTTCTAAAGCAAATACGAAATTATATATGTGAGTGTCGTATATACATAATCGAAGTAGATGATTAGAAGAGTTAACAGAAGTATAGTACGAGGCAGAGACGGAGTTAGAATTCTGAGTTTATAGGTCTAAAAATGATAGCTTACTGGATTCTACACATATATATATTATATTTTTATACTAAGTATATTTTTAACATAAATATATTATCTGAGCTAACGTTACTGAGTTCTGTTGAATCCGCGGGTATAACTTTGGCTCCGCTCCTAATGTGAAGTGTTTAATAGTAGTCAGCTTATAAATATAGTAGTAAAAGTACAATGGGGTTAGCTACCTCCTTAAGTAGTTTTCGTGGATGTCAAAGCACAGAAAGGGTGGGTAGATAAGATAAGGCAATACTTTTTTCCAAGTCTTTAGCTTTTACTACTGTTTGGTTTTTTCTTTTGACCAGACCTCCTTTTCTTGAGTTCATCGTCATTTTAAGGTGATGCAAAAAGGTTGTTTCCCATCCTTTCAATAATTTGTTCCTTGTCAATATATTCAACTCTATTAAAATTAAAGTTAATTATTTCCCTTTTTTCTAAGTTATCATCATTATGTATGTATTTTGACTGAAATAATCCTAAATTTTGAAGAAGTTAAAAATGGAAATAAAGCAAGAATTATATAAGAGAACCTGTTATTCTCCATTCAACCATGAGGATCTCATGTGTTTGATTCGTCAACAAAAGGAACAAACCGGTATACAATTTCCCTTCAATATTTGCTAGCTACGTGAATGATGAAAATATAGAATAAAATAAAGAGAAGATTTTCACATTATATCAATTATTAAGCTTTGATAGGATTGAGAACAAGAGTACTACCACTATAGCTACATCGGAATAATACAAGAAGTAAAAAGTCAACATTTCAACTCTATAATTATACAAGAAAAGATTCTCTTTTACTAGGTCTAACTTGGTCTACAGTATTTTTATTGGTATAATAACATGCAATTTGTGCCTAACTTAATCTAAAGCTAAGAGTTTTGCTTCGTTTGGGTATGTCGGACTAATAGATATACATTGGGTTAGGATAGTAGCTAGGGAGTACAAATTTGCATGGCACACTGCACCCAAAATAAAAAAAATAATTTTTTTAATAAAATATAGTCACAATCTTGCCGCAAATTTAGCGGCATTTGGGAGGACGTTTCATTGGATTGAGTAAAGAAATGGAACAACCTTCAATTCTAATCAAAGAGGTCAATTATATAATTTAATTAATTTAGTTGAACGTACGATTATTTAGGTAAAGGTGCTTAGGTTAAAGGTCAAAGAAAGAGTTCCTTTTTGTGTTTATACAAAGACAAAGTCATAAAGACGTGAATTATTTTAAAGGCTGGGCATTTATAATAGTATGAGATAGTTTACTTGTCCTTAATTTGTTTCACTTTAGGACAATAATGTCTCATGGATACATATCTTATAAGAAATGAAAGATTTTGATTAATGTTTTATGTTAATATTTTTCTTCAATTTTTACAAATAATCTTCTTTGCCGCATAATTATGAGAATGCCTACCCACGACAAAATTTTAGATAGCATGCTAGCAAAAAGAAGGAATAAGGACCAAAAATGACATCGACATGGTCCTGGATTTTTATTTCCAGTTATTCACTGATGTTTAGGTTTGGAAATCGGTTTCATACTTCAAGATTAAATAGGTCTTATATACAAATCTTAACAAGTCGGTATTGTTGGACAGATGTTCATCCCTGTATCAATACTGGGCTGTAAAAATAAAAAAGCTAGGGTTTCTTACATATATAGTAGTAGTATTCACACTAGGGTGAAAATTTTAGATCAACATTGATCTTTTAAAAGTTATATATACAACTTGTCCTAAAGGTCATGGGCCATGTTATTAATTGCTTTTTGGGTATACGTTTTACCCTTCTTTCATGAGTATGTGTTTGTAGATTCGACTGCAAATTTTAACCAGAGGGAAAAAGTAACCATTTTTCCCCGATAGTATACCAACAAAAAAAGAAGGAGAAGGACCTCCAAAGACTAAATCAAACGTGGTCCTGGAAAACCTTTTTTCCATCGCTCGCCCATATAAATTTGATTCATACTTGAAATCCATTTTAATAAATTTTGTCCACTCACTCCATCCATACAAAATCTCAACGAGTCGGACTTCTTAGCAGATGTTGTATACTTGTATCCTCTTTTCCTTGTTAGGCTGTTACGAATTTATACTTTTTCCAACA
This sequence comes from Nicotiana undulata, assembly GCA_005239495.1. Lineage (NCBI taxonomy): Eukaryota > Viridiplantae > Streptophyta > Magnoliopsida > Solanales > Solanaceae > Nicotiana > Nicotiana undulata. Next base: position 2,686 of record MDKH01100220.1, read on the forward strand.
TGTATACTATTCTCATTTCCCCCCAACATGTATAGTGTTCTTCTTTGGGGGTGAAAATTCTACACGTTCAACTTAAAAAGCTAAGGCTTGTTTCGACTAGAGAAATGAATAGACAGGGTTAATGAATAAATTTCTCTATCTCTAATCAAAATTTATACTGCCGTCCATTCACTATTACTTGGCACGTTTTGACTTTTTACGCCCATTAAGAAATAATATATGAAGTGCATAATTTATCATGATACCCATATTAATTGATGCACATTTTATTTGATTTGAGAAAATGATTTGAAATTAGTAATAACTGTTGTGAGTATAACAGGGGAAAAAAATATCTTCTCTTGATGGTTATGCGTAAAGTGACAAGTAAAAATGAAAATTCAATTTTAGTATATATGCCAAGTAAAAGTGACGGAAGAAGTAGGTTCGTACCTCTAATAATATATATATAATGTTTTCTCATGAATCCAGTTAGTCAGATCCCAATACAGGTACGGTGTCAAAAAAGAAATGGCATGTGAGGCACACGTGATGAGAAAAATGAGAGAGAGTGACGTGGGTTGCCAATCAGCAAGAAAACAAAGAGGGACAGCTAAGAAGAGAAGGGGAAAACCAACGAACAGATCCCACGTGCCAAGTACATGTGTCGGCTACGGTCAAATGCCGGTGGCAAGTAGGGACACGTGTTTCAGTACCCACCCTAGCTGTTAAAAACTCCTTTCTCAAATGCCCAAATGTTTGACTCAAATAACTACGGACGGGGACTGTTTGTATCGTTCCCCTTCTCCTTTTTGCTGTTCAATTCCTCCGCTGACTTTCCCATCCCTCGTTAATGTTTTTCAAGCTGATATTAGCTTATGGGGTTTTCTCCCTTTTTACTGATAAAAAAAATACAATATAATAACCTTTGATATAATTTTGTTCAATAAATATCAAGGTTTAGTTAGATTGATAAAATAATTAATAAGCCTAGCTGGAGGGAACTTCAGGCATAATTAGCTACTATTTTTTAAAGAAAAATAACAACTTTAATTCTGACAATTTCAACAACATTCTTCTCATTGACTCTTATTACGCAAGACAAGATATAACGTAAAAGAAGAGACACTCCATCAACACTCAATATATTACGTACTTGATAATAATTTCAACATATATATTGTTAAATAACTTTCTGACTTGTTCCACATCATTTCTCAAGTCTCAATATAACTACTATTACTTACATAAATATTTAACTAACACACTAAATAGAATTTAAGTTATATGCAATGACTATATGTAAGAGATTTATTTACCTTATCAATGTAAATGAAACTATAATATATAACAAGTTAATTATACCATTTTGAAAATTCAGATTTATTTGGAATCACCTTATAAATGATGAAATGATTGCTTAAATATGGTTTTATATATAGTGCATAAATTTATCAAGAAACCCTATTCTCTATGTATTCGAAAAATAAGCATCGAGTCGTGAGTTATTCATCTCCGTTCCAAATCAACAAACTTGTGTTTGTCCTTGTTTCTGCTTTAACGATAGTAGAAAACAAGCTGTAAAGCAAATTAGCTTTCAATAATATACGTATTGTTCAGTAAAAAGAGACAGGAACTTGGTATCTGAGGGTGACAAAATTGACCACATTTGATTTTCAGCGTCAAACAATACATAATCACTACAAGCTACTACCAAAATTTCATTCGGACAATTATCATCTTTTTTTTCATTAATTATTATTATTATTATTATTATTTTGTAACACGAGAGATGTAGTAAAAGAAAATACGATTTACCTTAAAACAATATTTCAAGAAAGAAAAGAAAAATCCAACACAAAGAACAACAAAGTAAAATGCTTGTGGTAGATGCTCATAGTGACATATGACTAGACCCTAACAATGATACTTAAACTTTGTCAAACCTTCTTTACAAAAGTGGGGTCTACATTGTATTTTCAAAACTTATAAATATAATCTCTTTCCACCTTAAAAAATTAAAATAGGATAAAAATAAACCTTAGCATAGCTAGCTCAAACCAAAATCTTCTTGTCAAAGTTTAAATACAAACATATTATCAACCTCTTGTCAAACCCCAACCTCCCCCCACCCCCACAAAATCCCTCTGCTTTTTCTTCTTCTTCTTCTTCTTCCATGGCTGATGAACTAAGAGATTTTTACTATCACCAGCCATTTCAAGAAGATATTAGGCTGGGTTATAATAATCTTTATTCTCAAAGTAGGGTTGGAGATAATAATGATTCTTCATCAATGGTTCAGAATATACATATGCTTGATCCTTCTTTTATGAGCTATACTGCTACTCATGAGTTTTTACATGGATCAACTAGTGATTATGCTAATTCACTTGGAAAACCCTTTGGATTTTCAGCTCCATCTACACCTTCTGATCAGGCATTTTCTTCTATTATTAAAGATCATCATGATGTAAAACCTGTTTTGGATGCTATTAATAATGATGTTAATATTGTTGGAGGAGGAAGTGAAACTCCAATTACTACACCAAACTCTTCAATCTCTAATTCTTCCTCCAATGATGCTGTTGGTGATGATCATGATTCAAACAAGAGTACTAATAATACAAAGAAAGATAAGGAAGTGAAGGAAAATTTAGAAGATGGTGAAGATGCATCAAAAAAAGAGTAAGTATATGAATATTTCATACTAGTAGTACTTTTTTTTCCTTCTAATTTCTTTATGAGAAAAGTTTAGCTGCTTTCATTATGTTTCTTTCTTTTGATGGAAATTTTCATGGAAATGATGATAAATAGGAACAAAACAAAAAAGAAGGAGAAGACACAAAGGCCACCAAAATTTGCATTCATGACAAAGAGTGAGGTTGATCATCTTGAAGATGGATATAGATGGAGAAAATATGGACAGAAGGCTGTTAAAAATAGCCCTTATCCAAGGTGAGATTTTTCCCTCATTTCGTCAAAACCCTAACAAAACATAGTTCTCTTCAATCAAGAGTTCATATTATAAGGTAGTCAAATCTATAGTATTTAACTAGTGATATTGTTAGCTAGCATTTTCTTTTTCTTAGTCCACATGGTTATTACCTAGTAGAAAAACTGAAATAGAACTATACATAAAGATTGTGTTCCCATTTCCCACTTTCCTAAGTTATGTTTCTATTTTCTTGTTGAAGAAAGCTGAGATTCTAATTAAGTTGTAGACCGGTCAATGAACAATCGGAATTTTATACTTCTATAATATCCTTCCTATCTAGTGGTAAACGTTCAATCTTTCCATCTCTCACCAGCGCCATAATCTTCTCCTATTAGCTTAAGCATTACAGTCTTTTTTTTACAATGTTTAACATATGTTAATAGTTGAAAGTACTATATGTTATCATAAATTTCCTTTTTAGGTTTTGATCAACACTGTCATAGTAATATAATACTCTTGTTGTTTGTGATTGTAGAAGCTATTACAGGTGCACAAGCCAAAAATGCCCAGTAAAGAAACGCGTGGAGAGGTCATATCAAGATCCTACGATAGTAATCACAACATATGAGGGTCAACACAACCATCATTTGCCATCTACTCTACGTGGAAACGTTGCTAGACTGTTGAATCCTTCCATGTTAAATACACCTTCACCATTAATGGCGGCGCCACAATCTTTTCATCAACAACTTATGAATATGGCACAAATGCCTCATCATCAATTCTATGGTAGTAGTGCTTTTGGCATTAATCCCCCTACGAACAGCAGCTCCAATATGTATAATCCAACTCAACATGAGCTTCATCAACAGCTGCAGTTTTCTCCTCATGACTATGGACTTCTCCAAGATATGGTTCCTTCTATGTTTCTTAAACAGGAGCCATGAGTTTCTTGAGGCTTTGAGACTTATGTGCTCTAGCTCTAATAATTTTATTAACCCTACTTGAACCTTATTTATTTATAGTATTTTTTTTTTTTTTTTTTTTTTTGGTTTGTAAGATGTAGTGTCTAGTAATATATAGAGATGTAGATGGACCATGAATCGATCTCTTACTTATAATCTCATGTATTTAGTACTTCATATTATATATATCTAATTTTATCTTCTTTGAGATTACAACATTTATAGGTTATCTTTTGATTATTTTTTTTATACTTGAGGTGCTAATTTCAATATTGGAGAAGCAACGATCGTCTTCTTTCCTCTTGAGGTGAATTTGATCAACATTTTATGAGGTAATTATATTAAGGCATGATTTCCTTTTCATCTTGGATTTTTTGAATCATCTTACGCCATATCTACGTGCATTTTCACATGTAGAATAGAAATGACCAGAAGAAGTTAAGAGTACTTGATATAAATAAAAGCACATGTTATAGCTTCGCTTGTTAGAATATGCAGTGCATTTTATTGTTCAAGTTATAGATTTCTTCCTTGCATTTGGCTCCTATTTAACAAAATTGTTAATCACATATTTAAGACGATCATCTGGTTGTAATCTAATATTTGATTTCTTATTGGAAATAGAACAACTCACCCACTAGCTTTTCTGAAGAAAGTTCTATATATAAAATTAAAGGACGATTCTACAAAACAATAATGACTATGAATCATTTAAACTCCTTTTATGCAAGGTAATATTTGTTGAATTAGCCAATCACGTGGTACGACCGCAGTTTTCTTTCTCCTCCTTTTTGATGGCAAAAGGACTTTCTATAATTGATGTGATATGTGAAGGAAGGAGCATATGAACTTTAGTGATAATATATATGTCATTTCCATTCATTGATACATTAGTAAGATTTGAATTATTTTATGATCTGACATTTGTTATTTTTCTAGTATGGATCACTGATTCTTGGACTCGTTTAAACGATACCCTTTCGGCCTTTCCCATTTCAAGTCTGGAATTAAGACATGAGAAAGAATAAATTCAAACTAAATGGGCGCTTTCTAAACTTTAAAAAATATCGAACGTTAGTTAGTTAACAGCCCCATAGAATCAAAGAAACCTTCATTTAATTTCTGATATTCTGTATATACTCCTAAAATACTAACGTCGCGTGAAGAAAAGCAAAAGTCAAAGACAAAAAATTTGGCTGCCGTTGATGGGAAAGGCTCAACGGTCAACCAATGGCTATTTGACTTGACTATAATAATGACAAAAACGATAATTTGGAAACTAAATTCATAAAAATACAAGTTGCAGCAGCATTTTAGGCAAAGATTAGAAAGTTTCCTTGTTTGTCTTTAGCTTAACGAAAGAATCATTCAAAATATATTACACGGTGTGAAAGCACCGGAGTTTTCGTGAAAAACAATGGTCTTATTAATTATTCCATTGTTTGGGTCATATATCCTGCTAGTCGAGTACACATCTGTTCATATTGACGATACCTTTTGGTTTTAGAATGCATGTACTGTAAATAGCTATTCTAAAACTTTTGAACATCCAATCAACATTATCAAATTAAAAGACAATCAGTGGAGTAGTTCCAGATTTTTGGACATAAAAATTGTTATTTTTTGAAAAAACTAGTATGTTAAGTTAGTTAAAAAAATTGGTATTAGAAATTTTGAAATTATGAATGAACGCACGTTTCGCTTGAAAAGATATTGCAGTTTTGAAAATTTTCGCTTTTGCTTTTTGAAAAATCTCTAAAAACTTATAGATTTTCAGAGTTATTATCAATGGTCATTGAACTTTGGGTTTGTTACCCAAAAGTCACTATTCTTTTTTTCGTTACATAAAAATCATTTAACTTTGTGTTCATTACACAAAAGTTACTTTTCTTTCTTTCGTTACACAAAAATTATTTTATTTTGCTCTAGTTATCACAAAAGTCACATTTTTACTTGAAAAGTCTATTATCCCCTTGATATTATATAAACCTTCATTTTTATGTAATACCTTCTATATTAATTATATACTATATAATATATTTTTAACTATGTATTTTATTTATAAATAAAATAACTTAATATTATTTTATTTATTATGTTTATAATATATTCGTATATTTAATTTTTTCGTAACGTTAATTTTTAAGATATATTAGTAGCGTTATTAAAATTTGTCAGCAATTTTAATATATATTAGTAGAGAAATAAATCGGCAAGTATATTTCCGTGAGAAAATTCATACGTAAACAAACAAAGAAAATGAGGAAAAATCATATGTTAATATGAAGGAAAATCCCTAGGTAACTCTACACGCGAATTTAGTTGGGGATATCTTTTTTGGGGATTTACTTGGGCAATTGGTTTTTTGGAAAATTACACTACTAAAAATTTGAGAAAAACCGACCAAAGTTCGTCGGTAATTGCCAATAACCGTCCAAACGCGACCATTAACGTGTGGTCGGTATTTAGAAGGTCGAAAAGGCATACCGACCAAAGTTGGATTCAAAATAATTCCAGATGGGGTATCGATTGGAGTGAATCAAACATAGGCTGACATAATATTGAAGATGTCAAATACTATTAAATTAGGTGAAGCACATGGAAACACTCTAAAAAGTCAAAATTCAAATAGCCTCCGCCAGATCAGGAAAATTTGGAATTACTATGAAGATCCAAACAGAACAGTGGTCAATTTTGTAGTATTTATCACTAGGAGAATAATTGACCTACGATATCATAGATTTGGCATGGGTATTACATTAAAGTATTACATATTGTAGTTAAAATATATATATATATATATATATATATATTAGCAGAAGCACAAGGCAGTTGTTCTTTCAAGATTTGGCAACTGACTACCAGATGACAATACATGCATATATCATGACAAGATAATTGCATTCATCCTCCCACGAAATTCTTATAACTATGAAATATTTTATTAATTTGGTGTAAATATCGGGCACATATAATTTTTTAACCTAAAAACTACCTTTTAAAAAATGTTTTTAGCTCATTAATGATCATTTGGAAATATCAGATAGTAATTAAAGTACACTTACAGATTTTATTCTTCCCTATTATATCTAGTATATTTGTTTTGGAAGACTCACAGAAACACAAAATTATATTAGAAGCTCTATCCTGAAAATACAAGGTTCAATTCGCATCGCGTTATAAAACAATAAAAGAAGAAGAAGAGTATTGCACAGAAAAGTAGAGAGAGATAATTCTTATTAATTTGGGATGATTTACAATGGAATAGGACCCCTCTATTTATAGGGAAAGAGTGACTTAGCCATCAAGTAAAATCCCTAAAATTTCTCTAAATATAGACACTCACTTTAAATAGAATTCTATTTACAACACTCCCCCTTGAATATCGATTCAACAGATAATGTACCTCGTTAAAACCTTAATTAATAAAACCAGTGGAAAAAAGATTCTAGTAAAGGAAAAAGAGTACACATATCTAACAATACGCCTTTTGGTCGTCTCGTTAAAAACCTTGCAAGGAAAATTCAGCGGGACAAAATCTTGTAAGGGAAAGAGTACAACACGTATTAACTCCCCCTGATGAGAGCATCAATTCACGTCTTTGAGCCTTCGCATCCCGATCTGGTGCACCATCTTCGAAAGATCATTGGTAGAGATTTGATAAACAAATCAACCATATTAACTTGAATGAATAAGTTGAACCTTGAAATCATCATTCTTGATAGATATGAAATGTCTTCGTATAATATCATGGAATAGCCTTTTCAATATCTCCATAGAGGTATTTTCGCTATCACATTATCATACTTATAGTTATAGAAGATACATATGTGCACAAATTGCACGTACGACATGGTACTTCAGGTCCAAGAATTGTATATACTTTAAGCGAATTAAATCCTTCAAGAATTTTCATATAAGATAAGTCATATAAGCCATATAATAGAATTTAGATGCATATCAAGTTTTCATGTCATGCTAGACAAATAAGATACCGAAAACTGATTGCACATATCATTGACTTTATACTTTTAAGTATTTGAACTACATGTCTTTCATATGGAACCAATTCTACTCGAAATTGTTTCTCCAGACTTAAGATCCTCATATATATTTAGCGTTATCATAGATGTCGTCGACGAATATTTTATATCAGTTTCAATATTTTTTTCATAAAGACATAACATAAAGATCTCTTCATTTATATTTTCAGGTATCTGAACCTCTTTTGAGATTTTATGAAGTGTCATGTCATGTGATCTTCTAGATCACTTGCCTCCTTATTATGATCATTTGCTCCTCTTCTTTATCAAGAATTTTATTTGAAACTGATTTGTCTATACGCTTTAAGCTCACCATAGACTTTGTCCTTCTAGGACTTAATAGGAGCATTTGCAATGAGAATATAGTTACTTTCTTTGGGTCAGCAAATACGTTCGGCATGCTTTGCAATATATTGCAAATGAATTATCTTTTTATAAACTTCAAGTTCATATTATCTTATTCGAGAATCTAAATGTATAAATGGTAATTCATTTCACGTAACTTTTTCTCAACTGTTTATCACATCTCACCCTCATGTTAGAAAAACTAACTTGTTTCCTCAACTTTGAGAACCATCATTTTGCGTTATGGTATTAATCAAAATATACATGCACATCAACAATAATAAGATGGAATTATTTAGTTCCTGACCCTGAACCACTTGTGAGGGGAGAAAATAATATACTTTGGTATATGACGTATATCATATTGATATCGATAACTTTGTTCTCATAAGCAATTGTTTAGCTATTAAGTGGAGGCACTCAATAAATTATTTTGCTAAACCAACTATGATGTAAACAAACTTACCAAGATGAACTATCTTGAATAAAAAATCTGGAATACGCTCTAAATTAAATTATTGAGCAAGTTATCTCGCAAACACCAGGTTGCGGGTTAGTAATAATCGTGCATGTAACCATCTCATAGATGCATCTTATGTGGTATACATGGCAGGTGAATGAGCTCATATTCACCTATGATATTTCCAGCATTCATTGGATTCAATCCCAATTTTAGTTGGTATATTAATTAATGAGAACAAGCAACATTAGAGAATCATAAAGAACTTTCTAGTTCTTTAATATTTACCCATGTGAATTCTCTTTTATTTTTAAACATCATACTTAAATTGATATGGAAAAACCAATTATGCAAACTGAATAAATTAGCAATATTGATAAAGTTCGGGTTTATACCATGACGTATGCAATTATCAATAAACTCCAAGTTTATTATGATATGGGGTTTTATGTTAATAAATATTAACTTTATTGTGGTATTCTTTTATTTGTGTAGTACAAACCGGAGAGTAAAGCGGGTAGATTTTCACATATATATTGTCCCGCTACAAGTTGTAGTAATAGAAAGTTATTAAATCTTTCCTTTATTTACGGTCTCAATATAACCAATCGCTTTCACGAATACTTTAGAAACTCAATAAGTTTCTTTGAGACTTACTACAACACAATAAATTGACATGATAATCATTTGTATTCCTCCAAAATAATAATAATTGGCTCTTCTAGAGCTCTTAATTAATTTGATACTACCACATGTTCATCAACATTCATATGGTGAATATCACTTTTAAAGAGAAAGTTATAAATTATGGTCATTGTCAAAACTATATGCATCACATTGCCAAAATATTTTTGGTGTACAATAGGTACGTGACCAATGACCATTCATGCCATAATAATGACATTATTTTCTTATTTCATGTCAAACCTCCTTTCTGATGTTAGTGTGGTATATTCACTATCACTAGCATGTTCATATTCTTCCAAGAATGAATATGTATTATAAATCAGATATTGTCACATTCACATCATTAATGGACCATAATCATCTATATGTGCTTTACAAAATCTCATGTCAAATCGATGACAAATATTACTTTCACAGAGTGAAGGATTATTTTGAGAATCCTTATTATTTTCTCATTAGCACAGTGATGACGATTATAATTTCGTCTATTGCCACGTCCACATCCATTGATACCTTCACGGTAATAATTTTGTCTTCTTTCAGACTTATCATATATTGCTACCACATGCTCTTAAGGGGAATGAGAATGGAGCAAATTCAATGGGACGGGTTTCCATTTCTTTGCCCACAATCATACATGAATTTGATCATGGCAAGACATATAAATTTTATCTCCTCAGGTGGCTATAATTTCTTGCACACTCTATAAGAGTTATAATCAAAGTTTATTGTCTTTGCTTGCATTTAAAATCAAATTATAGAATTTCAAGAATTTAAAACCGAAAAATAAAGTAAAATACTTATCTTAAATCCAGAACTTAATCATGAAGAAAGTTCATGAAATAATTGACAATTATTATGCTCAATCCCAAAACTTCTACTTAATTTGCTAGAGTCGGAAGAAGAAGAGCATTGCACATTTATAGGGAAAGAGTGACTTAGCCACCAAATAAAATCCCTAAAATTTCTCTAAAATATAGACATTCACCTTAAATAGAATTATATTTACAACACATCATACATTTTCCTTCTCCTTTTTACATTTCCATGATCTACCTATCCCAAACCAATTTTGAATGATAGTAAAAACATTCTTTAACCCAACGGAAAAATTATATAGCAGATGCATAACGTAAGAGAGAAGAAGGTATTTTTTTGTATTATTTTTAATTTCTTGTTACTATATTGCTATTTAAAATATATATATATATATATATATATATATATATATATATATATATATATATATATA